>DVZL01007300.1:0-10823 GCA_018236625.1 Lasaia peninsularis
ACTGGACTTACGAGTCGTGGATATACTAGCACACCTCTGCCTACCTCTTCGGGGATAATTGGCGTGAAGGTACTTTTACTTTTTTATATATATATAATATGTTTTCAATAACTATTATATATATATATATATATATATAGCTTACGCGCACGTTCCTTTGACTCTCGCTATATTACAATGTCCGCGCCGCGACATTCTTGTATCCCAGTGATTTAATTTATCAAAGTGCAATATAATTCACTATTGATATTAATATTTATCAATATTGATATTTATCTTTTTAATATTATCCTCAAAAGGACTCCTACCTTACTCGAGTGCCCAGACAAACGAACTGACAACGGACCACTTGTGTAAAACAAATTGAATAAATGGTGACCGCTTTCCCTACAGCCTTCACCCAACGCTGGTGAACCCCATATACCAATGAGTTTGTCTAACTTAAGTACATTTTGGGAGTGCTCTTATGGTGAAGGAAGACATCGGAACCCTAAAATCGTCGGCTAACCGGAGGTACTACATATGCATCTTCCTCTGTCTAACTTTTCAGGAATATGGGCGTGACGATATTTTTACTAAATATAAAAAAGTGGATTGAAAGAGAAATTGTAATGAAGTTTAAATGAATTCAGCAAATAGGAGTAAAATATATACTCATTACGTCAAATGTAATTGTAATTGAAATTCCTTTCGCCGTTTATAAGCTCGTTCTAAAATAGCAATGAAATAAGAAAATATTTTCTATAACAGGTACAATGTTTTCACTCAAGGCACTTCGCTCGAGCCTTATGTCGATTTTATATCAGATGATATCGGGGTCGGCAACCTGATCTAGGGAATTAAGTTAAAAAAATCATTGGTACACGATGGGGTACGAAACTGGACTACCGGAAATGTACCGGTGAAGCACCAGACCACCGAGGCTCTTATATTTTACCTAAAGATGAAATACTAGCCAGGAAAGTATTTTCTCAATTATCTGCAATATAACAGTTTCCAGTAAATTCCAATGTGACATGCGCTAAGTTACTGCCATCGAAACAATACCTCCACTGGGTACATAATGAGTTGTCCGCCGGCCAAACCGCATTGAAGATGGAAGCTGCTTACTTAGAAATTTCTGGCAGAGTACCGAGTTGAGGGAAAATATTCATGAAAATTTACGGAACGGTTTTAAAGCATTTCAGGAGCGGTGGAAATACAACTCATTCTGTGTATATACATTGTTTTAAACAACGTGTTATATTGCTTACTGTCGGGACAAACTTTGTTTGCATAATGTGAGCACACAGAGTAGAATCACACATACTGCAACAAAAACCAAGACAAAATAAAAATCACATTTTGTTTCATTATACATATAAATTTAATACTAATTGGATTAGTTTATATAAATTGTATGTAAACATTATATATACCTACCTATATGTATTATGAATGAATGATCTTACGGTGAAGATGCGATGAGCTTACGGATCTTACACGAATGCGTGTTTTATATTCAGCCTAATCCGGGATCGAGCCTAGCTTCCCATTTGGATTGTAGAGGTATTGATGTGTGTAAAAACTGGCGCCCTAGTCCAACCCTCTAAATTGGGCCTAGCTTCCCATCTGGGTTGTAGAGGTATTGATCTTTTTAAAAACTGGCGCCCTGGCAAAATCCTCTGGATTGGACCTAGTTTCTCATCCGGTTGTAGAGGTATTGCTTTATGTAAAAACTGGCGTCCTGGTCAAATCCTCTGGGTTAGGTAGCCAACGCGATATCATCTACGATAGATATACGAATAAGGCTAGAACGGAGAAGACTTTTTGTAACACTCTGTATATTAAAACATTAAAGTGTCTTTACAAGAAGATTAACTCTGATTTTCCAGTTTATTTGTACAGCTGAAGCTTTTAACGTGATTGCTTCGACCTGCAATATACTTCTGTACTGTGTGCTTATAAATAATGTATAATGTCAGAGCTTAAGGATTATTTTGTTAGTTCGATTATTAAATCTATAGAATAAAACTGGAGAAAAGTGAATTCTGTACGTTGGAGATATTAAAAAAAATAGACCTAAACGACTTAACACAGGAAAAAGACGTTTTTATCTTTTTTTGGATTTTTGTCTGTTTGCCTGTCTTTATTCCAAATACTTATACTGCAATTTTCGTGACGAATACTCGACTCAGCCACAAAAAAAACTGTTGCCCTTGACAAAAATCGTGAATGAATTTGTAGGCGGAACTAGTAAATAATTATACACATTATCATGCCCATAACCCCATGTACTTATTCACCCACGATTAGCAAACGATATTAGGTTCCTGGAGGATAGTGATCGAATCCCAGACAATGACATGTTATTATTTAAAGTAATCGGTTATTTAAGGAAATTGGAGGGAGAGATTTGGTTTTCTTTTAATAGAATAAAGAATAATTAAAAAATCAGCCAAGTGGGAGTCGTACTCGCGCATTAAGAGTACCGTACGATATTTATCAAAATGCGTTTAAAATTTGTAGAAATATTATTAATAAATAATATTAGTATTGTTTTTGATCTTACGCGATACATTTTAAAGTATCATCTGCTTACATGAATAGCACTTATTAAAAAAAATTTAGTCTATAATATTTGGTATAGTTTATAGCGCCATCTAGTGTCTTAATAATAGGCTACCGTTTTTATTCTTTGGGTACGGTAGCCTAAAAAGCGTAATTTATTAACAGACTCAACCACTACACATATTAAGAACAAATAGGTACTACAAAAAAATACTACACACATTACGAAAAGTGAGAGAATAGGTGAACAAAAATAGAATCAAAATAGAGGAATTGAAACCGATAAGGAACTAAATGAAATTACTAATTAGATATCTTAACCCGATTAAGCTGAAATTTTGTACACGCGTTTAGTTTGAATGACGATGCACGATAAGGTACATGACATTTTCTAAATCCAATATGGCGGACGAAACAAGATGGTGGAATATTTTTATTTTAAAGCACTTCTACAATATGGGTATTCAATGAAAGGGCTCGTTAAGAGCAACTCGAAAAATAATAAAAGCTTTTTTAAAAAGTTTTTTTTGTTTTTAATTTATTATTTATGATTTTAATTTATTATTTTAAGCATATGCTCGCGCAAAAATGATTCTAATATACGTGCTATGGAATACTTATCGATCAAATCTTGCACAAAATTTTAATCAAATGTCTTCAAATAAATAAAAATACAAAATTAAAACATTTAAAACGTATTCATACAATTTTATAGCCCCTTTTCTCAGTCCCACTTTATTATTTTACTTCTCGTCTCAAAGTCTTCCCCAAATCTTTAGTGCGTAAACGTGACCTAATCTTTATTACTGAAATAATTCAACGATGTCTCAACCCTTCAGTAGTTATGAATTTAATTTTATTCTTAAAATTAGCATTTAAATCCAGTAAATGCTCAAACAGTCGTAGATATGATAAAATTATGTATAATAAAGCCTATTTTTAACATTTTAGTTGAACTATTATTGTTAAAGCAAATTGTACGGTAATAAGTAATAACCAAAAGAGGTCCATACAAATTACGACTAAGTTATACTACACACTTAACATAAATTACTTTTATTTTTCGCAATTACACATAAATAATAATATTATAATATTATAGTAATGTATGTAAAAAATATGTGTATTTTATCGAATTATATATTGTTATTGTTAAAAAGAAGAAGAAGTAGGATATTAATAATTGCGAAGACTCTTAACATTTTAATTTCGTACTATTATTATTAATTCATTATTAATATTATTTATTTTTAATTTCATAATAATATCAATTTAAAGTTAATTAGTTACTACATATTGTTTTAACCTTAATTTTTATTAATTAATAAATTTTAATTTTAAAAATGTATTATCTAACCGTCTCGCTGTTCAAGGTGATTGGTTGAATAAAGTACACGCCTAACACCATCCACTAACCACGAGGTTCGGGTTCGATTCCCGATGGGGACAGGCATTTGTTTGATGATATATACACCTCTGTATATTTATTTTATGCACCTACGATTAACTGACGATATTAGGTCCCATGATGTGACTGTGGGCATATTCGTCGCGATATCGGGCACACATCACGGGTTTTTTTGGTCGGAAAATGTACTTAAATTTGAAAAACTCATCGGCAACAACAAAGGCAACGTTCAAACCTGGACTACAGAAATGGAAGCTCCGAGCGCGCACCAGTAAGCCACCGAGTCTCATAATCTATACATATAATAAAATTGTAATGAATCACTGTCTGTAAATGCAAAATTTATTAAAAAAAAAATATAATGGGCGGGCTTCATATACGCAAGAGAACCCAAACCATTGTTTTTTTTACTTTGTCTGTATGTTTATGCACGCTAATCTCAGAAACGGCTAAACTGATTTGGATGCAGTTTTCAGAAATATGTAGTGATGATGGCCTTAATAAAAAAATAAAGATGTTATGTCAATTTATGTCAACCACGTAAAATGACCAATTTAAAAAGAGATACCAGAGAATCATATCGAACTGATATTAAACGGGGTTCAGCTGAGGCTGGAAACCGTCAGTTAAACGAATTTGAAATTAGTATATACACGTAGGTTACTTTTTACGAAAGCAAAATATACGCGTACGAAGTCTCTGGAATAGCTGGTACGAAATAAAGCAGGAAAAGATAAACCGGTACAGCATATTAAATTAATCATAAGCTACTTAAAATCGTATTCATCACATCGGGTAATCCGTGGCGTCGCTTCGTATTTGAACCGGGTTAGGATGGAACAGGGAGGCCTGAGGGAGCAGATCAATCTTTCCACAGCGCATTAGTCTGCGACACATCAACCGCACATCAATCACACGAACTGATCCGTATATTTTGAGGAAACAAGGTGGGAAATAACATACGGTCATTTAAGAATTAGTGGTGAAGGTAGCAAATATAATTAAACTAGCTATTGCCCGCGGCTTCGCCCGGCATGCAAATGAAATCTGGGCAAACGTAAAATGAAAATGAAGCCTCTCCTCTAACTACTTTCCCCCTTTTTGCAGTAAAAAGTAGCCTATGTTCTTCCTCAAGTTGAACTCTATCTTTGTACCAAATTTCATCAAAATCTGATCAATGGTTTAGGTGTAAAAGCGTAACATACATATAGATTTACTTTCGTATTTATAATATTAAGTACGGATAGTACGGATATCTTCATGCCTTTATCCCGGAAAGAGTTGGCAGAGATAACGTACGAAAACGTATTTGCTGTAAGTACCTAGCAAAATTCCAACTTTTCAATAGAGCCAAAAAACTATTATAAAATCTGAGAAAAAATCATAATTCCAAAACTATCAGATGATTTTTTGTACACCGTTTATTTGAAAAAAATGCACATTGTTTGTTAAGTGTTTTTTTTTTGTTACAAATAATAATTTCTCCTAAAGTTATAAGAACAAGGTTTTTCGTTACTTACAGCAAATACGTTTTCCTACGTCGATATGCACCATGATATCCATCCCATGAGGTGACAAGTGGTAAGTCAATCAGACACAAATCCCGGGTTTCCTCACGATGTTTTCATTTACAGAGAGCACTCAGATAATGTACTTTAGTTAGAATAACTCATTGGTACATTGCGGGGTTTGAACCTGAACTAAAATGGAAATCTAAAGCACCAACTAAGTCACTGATTAAGCTTGATAAAAACATGTTTTTTACGTTGTTTGAATAATATGTAACGTATGCCATATTGTTGCTCGCACTGTCGTGTTCCAGTTCGAAGGTTAGAGAAAATATATTCAAGCAACAGGTTTACCACGACTAATAATATTTAAAAAAGGTTTGTACTATGATTTTCATTAAGACTGGCTGACATAATATATTTTTATCGTCAATAGTCAATATGATACATGACGTTTTAGAAATAACTAGCTGTCCCGGCGAATTTCGTACCGCGTGCACTTAAGGAATAAATTTTATGAAGGCTAGTCGCACTGTTACTGGTTCTTTATGCTTGTTAAATCGTGTAACAAGAACATAAAATTATACGCCATTATTATTTAACTTTTTTAAATTTGGAAGCCTAGCACAATGACGCGCAACTTACCTGATGGAAAGTGATGCTGGGGTCAAAGATGGTGATGTTCTAAGCCAGAATAAGCCACTCTTGCTTTGAAGGCTACTAAGTTGTATTTCTCCGGAAAAACCGCTTGGGGTAGATAGCTCCAATTCTTAGCAATGCGAATAATGAAAAACGAGGTAAACCTCTTAGTCCTAGTTCGTGGAATGTTTACTGAGTATAGTTTTTAAATAAATGTAATATGAGTATTTCATGAAATGACTTCACCTATGAAAAAAATATATATACACATAATATGATGATAAATTCAGTGTATAACAGATAAATACATAATATAAATAAATATATTGTATTACACAAAAATAATTAACTAACAAATCGCCTCTGTGGTATAACGGTACAGGTGTCGCCTGTTAAGGCCGTTAGTCACGTGGGGTCCCGGGTTCAATTCCCAGTTCGGGCAACTTTTCTTAAGTGTTTTTCAGATTTTTCTGAATGAGCATTACATTGCCCGGGATTGGCATGTGCCCGAAGTGGCGATAGGCTTGCCACCTATAACATCAGGGCCCTGGTACCTTGGCTAATCGTGGGTGTTCTAGTATATCTACTGGACTTAGGAGTCGTGGATATACTAGCACGCCTCTGCCTACCTCTTCGAGGATAATAGGCGTGAAGGTACTTTTTAATTAACTTTTGGCCCGTAGATTTTTATCTATACTTCATTTTTAGGATACCGTACCCAAAGGTAAAAACGTGAGCATATTAATAATGTTCCACTGTCCGTCAGTCTGTTTGTATGTCTGTCAATCACTAGGCTCATGAACCGTGATGCCTTGAAATATTCACAGATGTATTTCTGATGATGCTATAAACAGAATAAAATAAGCATTTGAAAGGGGCTCCGACACTTGGTGTTTTCGTTTCCGTATGTTCAGATATTGATACGGAACCCCCATGCGTGAGTCTGACTCGCATTTGGCAGATTTTGTTTGTTTATAAACCTATTGTCTTTCAATGAACACATCTAAGCGCAAAACTCGAGAATAGCTGAATCGATTTCGTTGATTTCTTTTATACTCTGTTTGATGAAGCCAGAGGGAGGGAGATCAGCTGGTCAATAATATAATTAAACTTTCCATTACGTTGGTTTTACGTGATCGTTTAATAATATCTATTTAATTTGGCATTTCTCTTACAAGTTCCAAATAAATCTCTTAATAATATTCCATTTGATTCCTTAACTTAGAATAAAGATTGAATAATATCCTAGCTTCCGAGTGTTCGCGTGAATGAATATAAACGTTTGTCACGAAAATGGAAATCTTTGAACTAAGCTTCAAATGACACACTCCATTTATTTGTAAGTCCCGTTTCAACGTTATAACTTTTTATATCAGTAAACTGTACGAGCATAAAACTTCAGTGGCCTAGTGGGTTGTGATTCAAACATTCTGGTAGTCCAGGTTCAAACCCAGTACCAATATGTTTTTTGTAAATTTTCTGAGTGCTCTTATGATGAAGGCAAATTCGTAAGGTACCCGGAATTCATGTATTTGAATTCGACTTAATTGTCATTGTCGGTCCGGACGGTAGGTTAACCAGTAGACTTGTACATACGGTCTAACAGCCCGAGCGTAGACAGTTTCTATTCTGGGTCGCAAACGTCAGATAGCAGTTACTCTGTGTACGATGCGGTTTCTGTTATTGCAGTTATAGTGCGGTATATAACGTTGATACAAGCGAGAGATAATTACCAGGCCACACAAAAAAATAGACTAATACAAGCAGTAGTTTAGTCACAGGAATTGTTTATAGTTTTTTATTAGTTTAAACACGCTATATACCTACAGGGAGTCCAGGAAAAAGGGACACCCTTTAAAATGGAAAAAAGGGCGAAACACTAGTATGCAGAAACAAAAAGAATTTTTGAAAAAAACTTTTTCGTTTTCGAGATATATGCGTTTAAAGTTTCCAATATTTTTCCCTTAATTGCTCATTAAAGCAGTTGTAACATGTAAAGAAAAAGATTTGAAATCATACATATATTTTTGTTTCGTCATTATTCCATCAGCTGTTTAAAAAACTATCAAAACCGTCTTATTTTAAAATAGAGTGAGTTACGCGGTGGCGTATGTATATCACTGTCACTTTTTATTCTTACTATTTACTGGAAATAATAGCTTATTTACGAAACCATTTAATATGGTCCTTTACAGCATGAGATTTTAATCAATATATTCGAAGTTATTACAGATTTAAAATGCAGGGAACTGTCACTGAATGAGAAACGCTGTAACGCTTTAATTCCACCCAAGTGAAGTCGGAGCGGGCCGCTAATATTGAAATAAAATTCTGATGATTGATTAAATACTACAAATCTATCACTTCACTTATGTAATAAAAAATAATTTACAATTCTTCTCACTACTTTTAATATCATTTTCACAATTATGAAGTTTGTGAGTGTGTTTGTTGCTCTTTCTATGCTTGAAATGAAAATAATCCACGCGGAAAAAGACGCGGGCGGAAATCTAGGTTATAATTTGATTTTTGACATAATCGTTGTATATTACAAACTCAACCAACCGAACCTCAGATAAATTATGTGAAAATGTAAGGCACCCGCGACACTCGGGAAGAATCAATCTTGACCGATTTTTATTAGCATACCCTTTCAATCCGCCTGATGGAGTTCCAACTCCATCAAGCCGGCGACGGCGAGTGGCGTAATCTAATACGAATTGGTTGGAGCCGTTATTTGGCTAATTCACCTCCACACTTACCAGGATTCCTAATACGACCTGAGTGCTTTCATTCCATACTTTTTAGTTGCAAGAAATTATTTTCCGTTTTATATT
Source organism: Lasaia peninsularis (assembly GCA_018236625.1). Lineage (NCBI taxonomy): Eukaryota > Metazoa > Arthropoda > Insecta > Lepidoptera > Riodinidae > Lasaia > Lasaia peninsularis. The sequence goes on from DVZL01007300.1 coordinate 8,943, forward strand.
TTAGTCGCTAAAAGAAGAAAATAAATTACGTATTGGAATTAATTTAAAAATGAAAGATTTTATGATTGTCTAATATCAATTGTCAAATGAAGAAATACAATATCATCCCTAAAGTTTTTTCGCTATCACGGTTCATGAGATACAGCCTGGTGACAGACAAACAGACAGACAGACGGGCAGCGGAGTTTTAGTAATAAAGTTCTGTTTTTCACCTTTTACAGAACCCTAATATGTAGAGCAATTAAATTTTCAAAAAAAAAATAAAAATATATGCCCCGGGTGAGGATCGAACTCACGACCTTAAGATTATGAGACTTACGCGCTGCCTACTGCGCCACCGAGGCTGATACTTGGTGTTGCGAATTAGTATATTGGTTCCCTGCTATTATTTAACATATTTGCCTATTTATAAAAATAAATCACTACACGCGTAAATAGCTGAGCCAGTTACGTGATTCTTAATGGTTTCGTATCCAAAGCGTAAAAAGAGGAACCCTATCACTAAGACCCGCTGTCAGTCTGTCTCTCTATCTGTCTGTCTGTCAGCACGCTGTATCCACAAAATGTAACTCAAAACTCAAATTTTGTACAGATGTTGTATTTTGTTGCTGCTATAACGATAAAATATTAAAAATATAATATTATTATGATCATTATACGCTCCCTATAAAAATAGATGTTTTTTATTGATATTATTCGGAACCTTTTCTGCGCGAGTCTGACTCGCACTTGGCCGATTTAACCATTGCCTGTGGCTAAAAAAACGGCTTTTTACTAAATGAACCTTTATATTTATATGGCACATATACCAATACAGTTTTTTTTTAATTTTTGTCTGTCTGTCGGTCTGTCTGTTTTTGCCCGCTAATCTCTGAAACGGCTGGACTGGATTTTGTAAAAATTACAGAAAATCAGTTCGGTAGTTATTGTGTAAAACAGTAAAAAAACACACTCACAGATATTCGCAATCGTAATGTTAAAGTAAGATGTAAACGAAGATGGCTTTTGATTATTAGAATTATATTAACAAAAATATCTTGCATAGAATCTGACGCTAATTGTGCATACATTGAATAGTTATTATTTGTTTCTTTAGTCCAAACAGAGCTCAATTCATGCCGAACAAAACAGACCTTAAACTAAAAACAAAACTGAGTTTTCGGCGGGAACGCGAAATAGAGCGGGTCACCGTGAGATATTATTTTTCAAAAATGGTGTTTTTATTAGTGTTTTATTTGCAAAAATGGTGAGGTTTTGGTCATAAAACGTTTAATAATGATCAGTGGAGATATCACAATATCAGGCAGTGAAAAGTGTCGTTTTGTATTCCCGTCAAATTCCATAAAATTCCTGGTCAAGTTCCCACTACTTTACCAGAAGTTCACCATCTCATTTTCCATGGAATCTCATATCCCTCATCATCCATGGAGATCCCATAATTGATGAAAAAATAAAGTTCGAAAGACGTGGCTGTATGGACACAGTTCCATTGCCTTTCCTATTTGGGATAATCAAACGAGAAAAAAAAACTATCAAGCGTCATGATGTGTGGTCACCGTGTAGTGTAAAAGAAAGGGGAGTCTTGGCGGGAACGCGGAATGGAGCGGTTCACTGTGAAATATTATTTCTCAAAAATTGTGTTTTATTGATGTTTTATTTTTAAAAATGGTGGGGTTTTTATCATAAAACATTCAATAATATGCATCAGTGGAGATATGTGATATCTGACAGTGAAAAGTGTCGTTTCGTGTTCCCGCCAAAATTCCACAAAAATTCTGGTAAAGTTTCCACAGCTTTACCAGATGTCCGTCATCTCATTTTCCATGGAATCATCTTATCACCCTCATCTTCCATGGATATACCATCATTGATTAAAAAATA
>DVZL01007301.1:0-10822 GCA_018236625.1 Lasaia peninsularis
GACATAACCCATCGCTCCCCCCGGAGTGGTGGGTATCCATAAATGGATTTTCCTCACGTAAAAAAAAAAAAAAAAAAGGTGGATACAGTGTATATACAGGCTTTTTTTTAAATACCATCGTATTATTAAGCTTCAGTCAGATTATTGGTTATCACTTCGAAGTTTTATTCCGGGATTCTGGGTTAAAACCCCGCCATGTACCAATGAGTTTTTATAACTTAATAACAAGTTTTGTTATATTAAATACAAAATTCCTTGATCTCCGAGCTGAGGTACATTAATACGAGGTGCAAGGAAAGTTAATTATGATAACTGAATGTTAATTTGCGTCACGAATTCGCGTCTCTTTTCAATAGCAGTTTTCTTTTTTCATTCCCTTGCAGATTCAAAGTTAGTGATATAAGTGAATAGACTAAATACGATTCTAAGATAATTATTGATCAAATTAGTCTTGGATTACGCGTTCTTTGAATATTTTTTAAATGCAAAATAAAACATTGTATCATAAAAACCTTGCTCTGTTATTGAGGTATTAACCTGTATTTATATATTTAATATTAATTATTACATTAATAATTTAAAATACAGTTATTCGATATTGCCCGTGGTGTAGACTGAACATCTTTTGTCTCTTTATTTTGTTTAAGATAAAAGAAGATAGCAATAACTTAAAATAAGTTGTGGTGGTGGTAGCAGAAATACCAGCACTTAGTCCTAAATATACAATGTGAATGTGGATGGCTGTAGGTACCTGGGAGACCTAGGTTGTCATTCCACGACCAAAGAGAATAACGAATATAGGAGAAGGTTGGCAAGTATGCAGAAGTTTTAACATTTAGCACTCTATACTCTCTGCCTAATTCGCATTGAAGTTAGCGTGAAGATATATGCGACACACTTTATCATAATAAGTACCTACTATAGTATATAGTAGTCTATCGCCTCTGTGGTGTAACGGTACAGGTGTCGCCTGTTAAGACCGTTAGCCACGTAGGGTCCCGGGTTCAAAGTCCAGGTCGGGCAACTTTTCCTAAATGTTTTTCAGATATTTCTGAGTAAGCATTACATTGCCCGTGATTGGAATGTGCCCGAAAGGGAGATAGGCTTGCGACGTATCACATCAGGGTCCTAGTATCTTGGTTAATCGTGGGTGTGTTCTAATATATCTACTGGACTCACGAGTCGTGGATATACTAGCACACCTCTGCCTACCCCTTCGGGGATAATAGGCGTGAAGGTACTTTTTTAAGTACTATACTAAATATTTTATGGTATAAAGTAATGTAAGCTAAGCTTTCTTGAATTCTCTGTCCCTAATTAACGGTAATTTCAGCCTCTACGGTAAGGCTAGTAGCGGGGAGTTATCACATTTCGTTCCGGCTATGCCGCCGCAGGTAACCGTTGTAGATTGTGGTCGCGACCACCACGCCACCACCTCTCGCTAGCGTCACCCTACACTAATTGAATAACTATCGACATGTGTCAGATTCTCGGCCGATATTGCACTGCTTTCTCCTGGTGACACTTGAGAAGGGCTTGTTACGGTAAAGAGAAAATGCATGTAGATATGCGGTTATACTTCAACCATGATTAATTCAGTAGTATTATTTACTACCTGTGGCTTTATTTGCGTGTTGTTACTAAATATCTGCGACGGATATTTTCTTGTGAAAATTGGAAAATATGGTCTGTAAATTCTTTTTACGTTCCCTATCCACAGGGTAAAAACGGAAATTTGTAACTAAGACTCCGCTGCCCGTTAACAAATTAGTCTGTCTGTCTGTGACCAGGATGTATTTCATAAGCCGTAAAAGCTAGACAGTAATTTTCACAGAAGACGTATTTCTGTTGCAGCTATTACAGGAAATACTAAATACAAAACAAAATAAACAAATAAAGGGCGCTTCCATACAACAAACATGATTTTTTTTGCCGTTATTATAAGTAAATTAAAAAAAAATGAAAAACTTTACTCCTACTTCTACGTTTGTTCGTATTAAAAAAATACAGAACTAATTAAGTACCAAAAAATATATACGGGACCACCATTGAAATATGTCATATTTTACGAAATAAAAAAACCATTATACCCTTATCCCTTTAGGGATAGGCAGGGGTATATCATTACACAGTACAAAATTTACCTAAGCGACATGATAATGAAACTAAAGTCAGTTTTAAAGTAGATGGATATTCTGTGATTTTTTCAGGATTTATTTTGTATGAAGAGTTTACTCGTATTGTCATTTTATTACTTTTAATCAAAGGTTTTTCTTTTTCTTCATTTTCTCGGGTCATAATAACAACCGAATACTTTTACCAGTAAACATTACTCTCGCGCTTATAACAAGGGTTTCCCAAACTTCCCTGTCAAGTAGATGAAAGGAATAATTTATGGAGTAATATTTCACGGGACAAATATTATCCTGGCCGAGAAAGTTGTGTCAAAAGTAATTGCAAGTTATTATAGTGACGCATAAAAAAAGGATAAATTATTACGTTTTTATGACGCATTGCGTCAATGATTTCTCACGTGCATTATTGGTACTGATGCTACGGTACGATACTTGATCTCAATCTACGGCACGATAAATATCGTGATTATTAGTCTGCTGCAAGGTAAAGGTTTATCGGGCTGCGAGGTTTTATCTTACACATTTGAGGTTCAGCTTCGATTCCCGACAGAGGCAGGTATTTGTCTAATAGACATATGTCTCTATTTCCAGGTCAGATGTTGTTTTACACAGACTTAGTATCGTTTACTAACACCATACACAAGCATATAATTTGTTTTGGGATTGGGATTAGATCAATGTTATGTAGATCCAGGGATATTTATCCTATCTAAACTGAAAACAACTTTTTTTTTATATTTGTAAGAGACAACACAGTAGGAACGAATGTTTCAAACGCCTGATTTACGCCTAATCAGTTAATATGTAGTCAAGTAAATTTTAACTTAATTGTAAACGACTACATGCTAAAAATAAATCATAGTAGGTAATAACTATAGTTTATAAAATGCTGAAAAATAATTGTGACCTAACGTAGAAATTAATCTAACATAGTAATTAATTTACAAGGCACGTGTAAATCAGGCATAATGGGACAGATTATCATAACTGTAAAACTAAAAACCGACAAGCACAGACTTTTGGCGGCAGCAAACCCAAGTTTTTCTTAATGCACTAGTTGATGTAACTAATATTCTAAATGTGAATCTCTGACTGTCTGTTACAACTAAATTTCTTAACAGATATTAATTAAATTTAGTACAGAAATGGAGTTGACCCTTGTAAACAACATAAAAAAGAATAGAAATACCTTTTATTTACGAATAACGAAAGAGAGGCTGAATGTATTGAATTTGAGGATAACATTTTGTATTTAAGGTGGTAATTTTTAAAATAGCATGAATAATTGTTGTTATTACGCGGGTACAGCCGCGGGAAACAAATAAAAAAATAATGATTATAAATATCCCTGGACAAATATAATTGACCCTAAAGGAAGAAAATTACATGATTTGTTTCAGCGATATTAATACATAACACTTATGTAGATACCAGAATAAATTTTATTAACATCCAGATCCGGAAATACGGACATCCATCCACGTTCATCACAGAAATGCCCATGTCGGGAAACGAATCCGAACCTTGCAGTTGATATGTGGCGCTAAACGTGTACGGTAACTCTTCGTATGTTTTATAACACGTTTAAAACACGTATTACACAAATAAAAACATCAATGCTGACATAATCCTACTGATATTATAAAGACGAAAGTTTGTAAGTATGGATGGATACATCCATACGGATCTATGTGGATGTTTGTTACTCCTTCACGAAAAAAACAACTGGACGGATTTTGATGAAACATTACAGTAAGATAGCTTATAGTCAAATAGTTTTTAGCCGACTACATAAAAAAGAGGGTATGAACGCAATAAATATTAAATATGTATAAGTCGGAAAAAAATCTGCTCTTTGAAAGTTATCTAGGTATGTTATTAAAATAGTTTACGCGGGCGAAGACGCGGGCGGAAAGTTAGCCGTAGCATAATTGTCAACGTAGACACATCTAATTAAGGTTCACAAACCGTTTACCGGTTGTTGTAACAATACCCATAAATTTTAAATGAGATAATTGGCCGTGATCTTCATAACGGTTCAACTGAACTACAATGGACTGTGGATAAGTTCGCGTTGGAGTTTTTAGAACACGTTCGTTTAATAATAGGTGTTTACCCTGTTCTTAGTTCAAAGGCAAATAGATGTAGATCATAGCTGGCAACACTGGCTGGTTTACCCAACAATAGCTCACGCTGACGACAATACCGAGGGCGAATATTTTTGAATAACTAACAAATATTGGTATATCTAATGAAAACATCGCCGGAAACTAACGAAGACCTTTGATATTTTACACAATATTGTTTTTAAGCTGTCAATGTTGAAGTCAGTGAATTGCGAATGTTATATCATTAAGTTCATGTTCTCTTGATGAAAGAGGCAATCGTGGCCAATAGACACCATAGATATTGTAGATGTGTCATTGTCTGTGGCCAGGCTGTCGCATATGTGCAAATATTGAGTTAATTCTAAAGAACACATGTGCTTCTTCACATAGTAATAATGATTGAAAATTATTTTTGAAATGGCTGACCGGTTTAGCTTTATATAGCATCACAAGCTTTACCCGCGACGTTGTCGACGTTGTCTGTTGGAAACAGTTTTCCTGTGACTTAGTCGAGCAGTAAAATAGCGAAGATTAAGTTACCCATCAGCCAAACTTTGTCTAGTCTGGTAGTAGGAGTAGTTTCAACTCCTAAATGAAATCGGACTGTGGGTTACTGAATAATAGCCAAATTTAGATTTTTAAGCGCGCAGAACTCACATGTATGCAGACGCACAAGCACGTAGACACACACACACACACACACACACACGTTAATTTAGTGAACTTCTATGAGAACATTGACAACTTTTTGTATTTTTTTCTATTTGATTAAGGGAATATTTATCTTGTTAAATTATTTAATTTGTTTTATTTGTTTGCAAAATTTCCTATAAAAATATAACTGTAAAAGTTATATTTTTAAAGGAAATTTTGCAAATTTGCGACGTTCTATCAAAACACTTCATTTAAAAATTCTTAAGGAACACTTACAGGAAAATTTAATGTGTCATTTCGTAACACAGTTCTTGCTTGAAATTAATGAATATGTCACAATGTGTCTTGATAGCGAGGCAAAGAAGACGTACACTCAGTAAAATAAAGAAATTTACCCTTTTACAAAATATACCGAACATTTTTCAACAACAAACTTGTTATTATTTATTACAGGAAAATTACAACCTACACTAATTTATGCACATAAAATATGCTTTTCTCCGAAAGAATTAAACTACTTTTCATTGACGTTTTAAACTTAATCGCGGTTACGTGGAGACCTTTGTTATTAATCTTGAAGTGAAAATATTGCACAAGCAATATAATAAGCCATTTATTGTGACTGATTTGATAATAACCCCTTTTTACACGGAAAATGCTAAAACTGTGAATAAAATAGGATTTCGAAATGTATACGTGATATCTTATTAAGAGAATAAAGATTATAATAAATATGTACCTACGTATTCTTTAAAATTATTTTTATCGTTAGGATTTTTTTTTCTATGAGATAAGGTGAACAGGCACACGGGTCTCTTAATGGTAAGATACAACCAAGGACTATAGACACCATAAATATTGTAGGTGCGCCGCTGCTCTGTGTTCCGCTGTCTGACATATTACATGTCTGTCAATGGCTGTATCTCATGAACCGTGATAGCTAGACAGTTGAAATTTTCCTTTGTATTTTTGTTACCGCTACAACAAATACTAAATCAGAATAATATAAAGAAGGCTCCCGTATAACAGACGTGACTTTTTTTGCCGTTTTTACAATTAATGTTATGGAACCCTTCGTGAGCAAGTTGGACTCGTACTTAGCTTATTTTTTATTTTTTTTAGTTTATTATATTTACAATGAAAAGTGAGTAAATAATACTACGTATTGGGGACATCTATGTAATCTGGAAATTTCAACTTTAGCTTCATGGTAAAGGTTTTTCAAGTTATAAAATATATAAAAAAGCGTCCACTGATCGATATTATCATGTTTATAAATGTAAACTATCATAGATAACCGTCTATTTGTCTATTGTACAAGCATCCGTCTCACCATACAATATGTAACAAGTATAGAAGATTTGTAACATAATATAGTTTACGATAATGTGGGTAGAATTACAATGCCATACAAAAATGTGTGTTGGCAATAAATCACAGTCATAAATATTACTCTCTTGATGTATTATCTATACCTGTATCTGTTATCTATGCGCTCGTTTTTCAATAAGATCATAAAGATAATAATCTCTGACGCTTTTCTTTTTGTGCCACCCAAATTTGTAAACAACTTAATTTATACCGTATATATTAAAATGATTTATTATTTATTTTATTAATAGGTTATTCACCTGTTTTAACAGGGAACGTAATACCATGAAAGTTTTATTGCAAAACGTCTTTACGGTTATAATATTAGAAATAAATAAGAGCATTGGTTTATATTTTAATACTTTTTAATTATTGTCTATGGCTACGACCGCGTGGTCGTTCGAAGGCGTAAAAATTAGAATTAAAAAGTAGAATAAAAAAAATTAACGACCATTGCAACGTCATTATCTATTCTAGAATTTATACATTTTGAAATTGGAATGGTTATCGGAGAAATTGATAAGTCTAAAACCTAAGATATACTCTCCGATAGATAGATTCTAAATAGATAGGTAAAAGACGAATGTGTACGGATGACATTTATTTACCTAGCTTAGGTTACTTTTTTTTTAGAAATATATAAAATAAAATAATTAAATGAAAACGCGGACGAAGTTGCGGGCACAGCTAGTCAGTAATAGTATGGAGCATATATATATTATATTTGTTTTTAGTATTTGTCGCTAAATACATCGTCTGTGAAAAAAAATCCTAACTAGATTTCAACTATCGGACAGACGGACGGACGGACGGACAGGCAGACAGACAGCGGAATCTTTGTAATAGGGTTCCGTTTTTCCTCTTTGGGTAAGGAACTCTAAAAAGCGTTCGATTAACAAAATAATTTCAAAATTGTTTTAGTAGTTTCAGGGATCCATATTATCATACAAATACACAATTTTACAATTAAATTACAAGCGAATTAGTTCACTTGTGATATTAAACTTTGTCATCTTCTACATTTTAAATTTCTACCAAAGTTTCAAAATTATATTTATGTTTAATATACGAAAAGGTTTTAAATACTGTAAATAACGACTTTCTTTTTAGTATTTTAAAGCACAAAGACTGTTGTCTCTTAATATCAGGATAGCCTACCCTAACTTCTTGCAGGGAACTTGACAACAGTGACAAAAACATCCAATACGGTAGTAATAATTATCAATATGTTACCTCTGTGGTGTAAAGGTACGGCTATCGTCTGTTAAGACCGTTAGCCGCGAAAGGTCTCGGGTTTAATTCCCAGGTTGGGCAACGTTTCTTAAATGCTTTTCAGATTATTCTGAGTAAGCATTACATTGTCTGGGATTGGAATGTGTCCGAAATGGTGATAGGTTTGCCACCTATCACATCATGGGCCCTAGTACCTTGGCTAATCGTGGATATACTAGCACACCTCTGACTTTGGAAGATAATAGGCGTGAAGGTACTTTTTAAAAATATTTTTAAATATTACCACCAATATTTTGTATCATATGCCTCTGACAGAACATTGATTAGATCAATGTTGCGAGTATTTATGGTGCGTCCATTTTGGGAAGGGCACAGATTATACAACAAGTTCATGAATATTTAGATGAGTAAAGCTTCATTAGTCGCTTGTACGTCGTAGGAAACAGGCGTGTCAGGATAATGTGTATTCGTTCATACAACAAGCTGGTGATCGTGGTCATTATTCCTATCACAAGGAGACTATTTGACATGACATTGACTATATATGTGGTTACCTCGCCCACTATTAGTTATCCTATTGTACTTTATGATAAAGGGTAGCCTGACATATGCACCCAAGATTAGCCGACTACATTCCATACGTCAGGTGGTAAGTCCATCGCCATATCGATCACAAATCGCGGATTTCCTTTTTTTTCTTAATTGTACTTAAGTTAGAAAAACTCATAATTACATGCCGTACTTCGAACCTGGACTACTGCAATGAAAGTGGATGTTGTACTACTAGCCAACCCGAAGAATTTTGTACTAACATTGACAGCTAAAAAATGAAAAACAATAGGTGAAATATACACAGTTTTCTCTTTACAAAAACCTTTCTATGGCTTATAACTATCCAATGGATTTTGATGTGGTTTCATTAAATAGATAAAAGGAACTACATCAGAGGTCTGCCAGTGAAAGTCTCGTCGAAATCGGTCCAGCCGTTTCAAAGATTCGCGGGTACAGACAGACAGGCAAAAATTCTAAAAAAATATTATTTTGGTACTTTGTAAACATACATTAAGTAAATAGCGGTTATTTTAATATTACATACAGACACTCCAAGTTTATATATTTGTACAGATAACATGCACAATATACCCGTGTGAAGCAGGGGCGGGTTGCTAGTGACTGATAAGTAAAACATTAGAAGGTTGGTTGATCTTGCTCGCATGAACTTTCACACTATCAAAATTCTATTATTAGACAAACCCCCGCGAAATCAGCGCCATTGTTCCGACACTCAAATGAAAGTTCTTTATTTGCATATTAAGCATTATACTATCTACATCATATAAGACATATGTCATAGAGTACCGAGATGTTTATCACGTTGAAATGAGTTTTATGGCTGGATATTTTCTTAGAAGTCTAATCTGTTAACAATACGGTAGAAAACTTATCTGTTTTTAGGGTTCCGTACGCGAAGGGTAAAAAACTTAATCCTATTACTAAGACTCCGCTGTCCGTCTGTCTGTCTGTCACCAGGCTGTATCTCATGAACTGTAATAGCTGGACAGTTGAAATTTTTACAGATGATGTATTTCTGTTGCCACTATAACAATAAATATTAAAAACAGAATAAATTTAATATATAACGGGTGCTGCCATATAAAAAACGTGATTTGTATGCCGTTTTTATAGATACGTACGTGTATAGATACGGAATCTTTCGTGCGTGAGTCCGACTCGCACTTGATGGAGTTGTATTTGACCATCTCGTTCGCGAAGGGGCAAGCGCACAGGCCATAGGCTTTTATTAACCAACCAGGAAGATCAAGTTCGATTCCCTACGGATCAAGTATTTGCGCTCTGTAATATCTGTACTTTAGGATTTGGGTGTTTATTAAATTCTGGTATCTATTTAAGTATTTCTATGTATTAGTATCGTTGTCTAACACCTATAACACAAGCACATAATTTGCTTACTTTGGGGTTAGATCAATTGATGTAATTTATTCAGACATATTTATTTTTCTACTTGATTAATTGTCATTTCTACGTGTTGGTCCTAGGTTCCTTTGAGGAGTGTAGGCCACCTGTCGTTACAACGAACTAGTAAGAGGAAGAACTATAGTAGCTTGTATCACTAACACTGTGGTTGTATTCAGATAGTAGAGTTTTATGTGCCGCCAAAAGCCAGATCATGATTGAATGGTGAAGTAGCGGGTAAACTAACCTTCTCAAAACCCATAGCATTTCAGCTTCGAGTTGGCACCGTCCAATTAACATCTTCATCACTTATAAGCAGCGTATGTTTCATATTATAAAAACAAAAATGATTATTTTAATGCTAAATGGCAAATTTAAATTTAAATACCTATAGTAATATACATATTATTATTATTTTGATAATAATAATATATGTTACAAAACTTTTGTATAATTCTATTCACAATTCATACTCAAAAAATTCACAAGTCCAATTTCAGGCAACGTTATGTTTTTTAACTCATAAGAAAAATTCATTAGAATAAGTCGGATTCACTTCTGGGTAGGCCAGAAGTGAATCCGGGACCGTCTGCATTAAAGTCAGACACCGACTATGCTCGACCAGATGCGATAACCGATAGCAATAAGCAATAATAAATTGAAATTGATCAGAAGTAGTTTATGTCTGCCGATTTTTTCTACTAATATTATAAACACAAAAGTTTGTATGTATTGATGATTGTATGTATGGATGTTTGTCACTCTATCATGAATAAAACTAATTGTTATTACTATTAAATAATAGACTTTACAGAAAAATAGTTTATACATGAGAATAGCCCATAGGCTACTTTTAACCGAATACATTAAAAAGAGGGTATGTTTTTCGCAATATGTATTATAAATGGGAAAAAAATCTACTCTTTGAAAGCCGTTGGCCGAGTGGCTAGCGTACACGCCTAACTGCATCGTCTAACCGCGAGGCTCGGGTTCGATTTCCAACGGGAACAGGCATTTGTGTGATGAACACAGATGTTTGTATTTCCGGGTTTGGGTGTTTATTAAATTTACTCTTGTATCTATATAAGTATTTCTTTGTATTACCACCTAACACCCATAACACAAGCATATAATTTGCTTACTTTGGGGTTAGATCAATTTGTATAATTTGTTCAGTAATATTTATTTATTTATTTACTAGCTGTCCGCCCGCGGCTTCGCCCGCGTGAATTATTTTAATAATACAGACAACTTTCAATATATTATTAAGGACATTTTTCCGACTTATAATACTAATCACGTAAAAACATACCCTCTTTTTAATGTAGTCGGTTAAAAAGTAGCCTA
>DVZL01007302.1:0-10822 GCA_018236625.1 Lasaia peninsularis
ACTTTTTTCCTTTGACCCAAATGTTGGCAACTTCTGAACGTTTGTTTACATAATTTATACCTTCTCGTGACAGATAGCATAATTCCGACATCGTCTGATATAGAACGGTGCAAGGCCAGTACGAAGATGATAGATTTTACCTCGTATTATTATTTCAGATTGAGTTCAAGACTGCAGACCAACTTAATTCCATTTGACGTTACAACAAGCAACATTGGAGAGGCTTAATCAAGCCGGTTACACAGAAAAACATCTCTTATAAGAACTAATTTTTAAAACAACTAAGGAGAAATGCAAAAAAGGCGTTTTAAGTCAGAATTTAAATACAAACTTTGCAGAATCTATTATTTTAGTACTCTGTATTCGTAAGGTGAAATTTAATTTTTAATTTGACAAACAAAACTAAAAAGAACGTCGAGCATTTCATAATATAAACCAGCCAAGTACACATAAGTGCTATAGGCTAACAAGATTTTCGAAATAAACTATAATAATTATTATTCGCGTTAGGAAAATGTGACGTCATCGCCTAAACAATATTCTTGACCAATTTAGTAGCAGGTAATTTGAAATACTGCGATTTGATTGGTCGAGGGCGTTGTTAGGTTGATTACGTCACTTTAATATTCGCATGAATACTTAAATTCAGGTGACAGGCGTTGAGTGTTTATAGAGTGCGCTCATATTTTTGTTATAGCGTAAGGACTTCAATTCTAACAGAATTAGTGAATTCAAAGTTCAAGTAATGAACTGTAAACAGAGCAATCACCTACATCTAAATCCGACCCACATGTCAAATTTTGAATATGATCACAGTATATAAATAACAACCAAAGAAAATTATAAGCATCTATGCTAGAATATATATAATTTAGGTAAACAAACTATGCTTTTGTTTTTTTATTGTAATTAAGCGTAACAAATTGTTGGTGAAGTTGGACAAATTGTCATTGAAAGGAAGAGTTTATGATGGTACTTGTAATCGCTCGATACCAAAACTCACTCAATGCCAGTCAACTGATTTTAAACTTTAACGATCATTTCTATGAATCTCTTTCATATTAGGTATTAGAGAGAGAGATATTTGACTTGTTTTGTGATATGATAGAGATAGAAATTCGAATTACGTCACCTTGCATGTGTCGTTAAAAAAACGGTCAAGTGCGAGTCGGACTCGTACCATTATCTGTAAAAACGGCAAAAAAATATCATTTGTTGCATGGAAACACCCTTAATACATTTATTTAATTCTTATTCCATATTTTTGAGATAATAATTAAAGATGTTTCTGTTTTGTGGTGTGGACATTTTGCCGCCATAATCGCAAATAAATATATTTATTTTGTAATTGTTGTTATTTTAAGTGCATTGGTAAAAGCTGTAGAGGTTTTCATAAATAAATTTCGCTATTACCAAATTGGAATGTTATAACATCTTCAATAATCTCGTAAGATCTCAAAGCTTTGGATTGCGCGTTGATAAATTAGTTAAGTCTTAAAGTTTTAACTTTTCAATTCACTTTCTTTATCATGGAGTTTTCGCGTGACTCCAAAAGATGGCTCTGGACGAATAAACGTTACAAGTGTCAAATGACACGAAACCATGTCCCTCTATACTGTCAAATTGAGCGATAATTTGACATTTTTTGAGTTATTTTGTCAAAAGCCAGCTTTTGGAAGGTCGAAAAAACTGCTTGTCGGAAATTCTGTGGTCAATAACTATATATTTTCTTTATCAAGCAAGTTTTATTCATTGTTTTATAAGTGAAATCCTTTAATTTAAGACCAATTCGGGTATTTGTTTAATTTCTAAAATATTTTATATATTATTTTTCTATTTTATAATAAATTTAACATTCCTTTCTAGAACATTTATCAGAATTACCAGAGTCATAATGATATTAAAAAAAACCTTTGTAATTTACTAGGTATGTATTTTTTAAAATTATATTTTTGAATTAGTGTTTTTTTTTTTGAGAAGCGTAAAAATATTGTAATATAAGTTTAAATTGTGTTTTTAATAATGAATGTCAAGCTTAAGTGTCTATTTATATCTCATATTAAATCAATGTCTGTAAAAAATGTGATTTTGTGTTTTTGTACATAGATATTTGAAACATGTGATTAATTGGACTACCACTTTGGTGCTGAAGCTACAATGTGCTGGAAGAAAAGGCAATATTTTCAAAATCTATTTGATTTAAATGTGTTTTAAGTCAACATATTTTCACGCCAGGTCTCTTGTGAGTTAGGCAGAGAGCACTGAGTGCCAAGTATCATGATCTCTAGATACATCCTTAGCTTCCTCCACGTTCATAAATATCTTCATACAAACACGCCGAAGACTTTAGACACCACCCTCGGATAATACTCGAGCTTTGGTCGTGGAATATCAATTGGGGTCTCCCCGGGTACCTACAGTCATCCACTTTCGCATTTTAATTTTTTTTTTGTCAATCTCATACCCAAAAATTATATTGTAGCTTTAGGAGCCATCGTGGACCAATTTGTCATGCTTCAGATAAGCTACCGCATGTTCGTATTTAAAAAAATGCATACGACTTTTGCTTAATATTATGAACAAGACGCGCGGTTATGCATACAGTTTACCAACTTATTGTACACTAGCTAACCCGGCGAACTTCGTTCTGGCAAATGTAATTTTTATCTTAAGTTTTTAATGTTATAATGCTTATTATCTTATCCTGAGCAAACACAAATCCGACACTAAAAAAACACGAAAATCATGAAGAATATTATATACTTACACAAAATTCACTAATCAAAATGTACTGCTGTTCGAGATATAAATAAGGTTAAAAATCATAAATATCGGTCTAGCCTATTTTGAGCTGAAATTCTTTAACTATTATGATTTTTCAACTTTGTTTCATGTAAATAACATATTATTATTATTGTTTTTATCGTTTACTAGCTTTCAGATTTCTTTCACTCATTTTACGATAAGTTGGTAGCACTGCTTTGACTAATGTGTACCAAAGATAATAAGTGTCATATATATAAAAAGACGTGAACTCACGGACAAAAAAAATAAGTGTTAAATGTTAGATTAGGTACGTATATAACTTTCGATGTCTGACCGATGACGTAGATACATAAGAGTTTTCTGTTATTCATATCTATATAATATGTGAATATTCTATACCAAATCCAACTATGTTTTTATTTTGACAGCTGTCAAATTCCTACAAAGTATTTTTTTTGTAAATTCTTCCCATTTAGGGAAAGGCTTTGTCCATACAGCCTAGTCTTAGGTATTTTATTTTTTTAATAGTTATGGGATATCCATGGAAGATGAGGGTGATGAGATGATTCCATGGAAAATGAGATACGGACTTCTGATTTTCTGCTGTCAAAAGTATACAAAAAGGTTGGACTAAGTATAGTTGTATTTTCTTAATTTTTCTATTAACTATTAGGTATGACAATGAGATATTGATATTTAAGTACGCTGTTTTTGTCATTATATTTGTAAGTAGTTTTAAAAACTTTTCTTAGTTATTTACAACAATTTTTGTTTGTTACACATAAAATTGTACGACTGACCGTTAAGTTGTCCGAAACATGTCTAACTATTAGAAACAACGCAAATATTACATAATATTTGATTAATATTTGATGATATTAAACAAATATTATATTTAGCCAAGACGTAGAATATTATTATTTCAATCGTGCTTACTTTCTACGTCTAATCACGACTTTATTGTAATATAAATAAGGTCGTCTTCTTGCGCGACAAATGACTTTCAGATAAATTACTTAAGTAATATCTTCAATAGGCATGTCTATTACTTTCTACTCTCTTGTTAAAGATTGAATTGATCGTTTTGATCGACGAGCTTAATAACATCGATTGTAGTTTTAGAACGAATTGCAATTAGTGGTTTATTATATTTCTACAGAATTAAAAATACGGATATGATTTCCAATAAATGCCAATGTTATTTAACTAATCGCCTCGATCGAGCGAAGTCGGTGTCCGCCTGTGATCACGAGTCAAGGGTTCGATTTCCGGGTAGTTATAAGTTTTTTCAGTTCATCTGAAATATTACGTTGCCCTTTTGCCTAATATGGCGAAGGATTTGAAATCTCACATCGTGGGACCTAATATGGTCGGTTAATCGTGGGTGAGTGCACGTCTGCCTTCCCTTTCGGGGCAATGGCCGAGACGACATAACTTTATGCTTAAATTTTTAATTACTTGGAATACTGATACATATGTGATGAACTATTAAATACCTACTAAACCTCATAGTATATATAAACCATGTGTGGAAAAGATTATTCATCCTGAATTAGAATTTCTGATATTTTCAATGATATTTATAGACATAAGATCATATCGATCGACGTAATTGATTAAGAAAAAATTAAAAAGGGTGTAAGTAATACCTATAGACCAAACGTCGGGGAAAAATCACCAATCGTTATAACCAATTTTCAAATTATATGTCGCTTAGTCAGTTTTGATCTTTCGCAGTCGAAGTCGATATTATATTCAAAACTACCTGTGCCCGCGACTTCTTCCGCGTTTTTATTCAATTGTTTTATTTTTCACATTTCTAAAACAAAATTCTAAAATGAAAATAGCCTAAGCCGTTTCTCATTAAATTAGCTGTCTACCAGGAAAGTCCCGTCAAAATCGGTCCAGCCGATTCACAGATTAGCTGGTACAAATAGACAAAAATAAAAAAAAATACTATTTCGGTATAAGTAAGTACCTTGTACGTAGACACATATTTAGTGAAAAGCGTTTATTTTAATATTACATATAGACAATTTAAAATTTAGCACCAAATATGAAAATAGATGGCGCTGTGCTATTTTACATCACGTCTCTTGGCCACCGCCTTCAGCACCCCAATTTTTTTGTGGCTTAGGCTATGTTTATTTTAGGAATGTATGAAATAAATTAACTGAATAAAACCGCGGACGAAGTCGCGGTCACAGCTAGTTACAAAAAATATTTGCTCATGTGTTTGTATGAGTGAAAAGTATATTGTTACGGGCATGTGTGAGAACTTACAGGGAAGAACGTGATGATATTGAACTAAAATTTTAGGCCAAAGTTTTAGAGTAAGGAAAGACGAGTGTAATTAAAAAAATCATGACTGACATATATAAAGTATTTAAGATTAGATCATAATAAACCAGTAAAGATAATGCTGGGGTCTTCTCGGTTTCACGGAAAAGGCGTCCGCTCGCGTTTCTATAGTTTAGGATCCCGCTGTACCACAACCTTCACCGAGCTGGTCGATGGATGAAAGATATTTTTTATCAAATAGAATATGTCAATAAATATATTGCGAATGGGTTGTCTAATAATTTCAGCCCAGAATATGATTAATTAACAATTTTTTTTTTAAATTATATTGCCTTAGTTAACAACACATTGTCACAAATAAATAGTCAACCTAACGTTTGTATACTCTATAGGTATCAAATTTGTAATTAGAACGGAATTTGTTTATTAACCAAAACAGTGTAAGATATTTTAATAATTTTTTAATAATATTCTGGACTGAAATATTTTAAACAACCTATTCGCAATATATTTAACTCTTGGGTAGGCAGGTGCAAACGAAATTAATGAATGAAACTAAAATAAAAATAATTTTATTAAGAACACGGTAGTATAGGTTGTCTGCAAAAACCTGCCTACCCCCAGAGTTGTGACGGGGAATAAATAGTCAACTTAACGTTTGTATACTCTATAGGTATCAAATTTGTCATTAGAACGGAATTTGTTTATTAACCAAAACAGTGTAAGATATTTTAATAAATTTTTAATAATATTCTGGACTGAAATATTTTAAACAACCTATTCGCAATATATTTATTGTCATATTTTATTTGATAAAAAAATTTCTTTCATTCATTAACTAGGTCGGTGAAGGTCGTTGTAAAGCGGGATCTTAGGCCATGATGCTGATTTGCTCGTATTACTCGTATGGGTATGCTTCTCTGTGAATCGTGTGGTAGAAAAGACCCTAATGTAAGTACCCTAATTACTAAGAACTGTGCAACCTGTTCAATTAATATAAAATATATTATAACAAAAATTTTCGGTTTTATAAAATATTTTTCAAAAATGTCAAAATTCTACTAATCTAATATTTCTAGTATGAATTAGTTATACTGATAAAGTGTTAAACTTTTTTGATAATGATTTCATGTTGGTATAACACACTGGTAGAATTTTCTGCGGCACGTTCGCTTTAAGAATGCAGTTTACCCTCTGACCATCAAGTCACTCATAATCAAGTCATATTCACTGTGACCAATTGAAGTCATTTTTCATATGATTATACTCTAGTAATAATCACTGCATTCTTAACGCAAACGTGGTATTGTATTAAAGCGTTTACACAAGTAAATATCGCATGCATTTCTATTTGCCTACTTCAATTCATTTTTCATTATATTACTCTTGTCTCTGAGTGTATTTCTTGATATTATACGTCATTTCGTATTTATTATATTAGATGGTACTAGCTTTACGCCCGCGGCTTCGCCCGCATGAATTATTTTAATAACCCAGACAACTTTTAAAGGGCCGACATTTTTCCGTCTTATAATACTTATTACGTAAAAACATACCCTTTTTTCAATGTAGTCAGTTAAATATGTTAAATTCCACAAGGTCAACTCTATCTCTGTACTAAATTTCGTCTATATCGGTTTAGTGGTTTAGGCGTAAAAGCGTTACAGACAGGCAGAAGCGTAACATACAAGACAAAATTTTAAAGAATGTTTTTGTTTTATTATGTTGAAAGAATAAAATGCATGCGATGCTTCACGTATAAACGCAAAGTTTTTTTATGGGTAAAAAATATAGATAGACTACGTCAACTAAAAATATAATAAACATTAAAATAATATTGTTTTGGCAAGATAGAGATGTTAAGATGGTCTCGGTGTTTTTTACTGTCTTCAACTATACATAGTTAGGTTTCTCAAAAATGGTATTAGTTTATTTAGAAAATATAATAAAATAGCTATATTTCGAATCTTACTATATCATAAGTACATATACTTTATGTACTTATTATTATACCTCTAGTATAAGCATCTAACAGTAATCGTTGAATTCTGGCTCATTTCAAAATTTTATTAAAATGATAGTACATATTTCAATAATACTTTTATTGTTTCACAGTACATTCAAGCCAATGCTGTTAAAAGTGAAACCATTTTACTTAAGTGTGGCACAAAGTGTATTCTGAGAAAGTACAAGTGTTATTTAAATAGTATGTAGAATTACGCCAAGTGCCAGTGATTATAAGTCGATAATAATCAATAAGCGTTAGGTGTTGATTCTAGAGGTCCATAGATGTAATACGCTGCCATCTAGTGAACATTTCACGCATTTTTGTTTCACACTGACTATTCAAAGCACAGACAGAACGGACGTAAGTTACACTGGCGTCGTAGAATATTATTTATTTCACATAAAATTAATGCGGGTCTTGTGATGCGTCTTTACAATTCTAAAGCCATCGTATGACTAAAATCTGTCATTTTTAAATTTAGAAATGAGCTCACTCTGAAAAGCGACCTCTATGACGATAATTTAATAAGAATTCGTCTCTGCGCGTTTGGTGTTTCAAAACCGATCTGACTGTGCTGCGTTTTAGAGTTTTCATATAGCTGGTTTGACAGTCATTTTAAAATATATAGGTGTACCCTTTTGACAGCAACGACGATGTGGAGGCTTTAAAAAAAGGTCTTTACGTATGATTCAATCAGCTGTTTGTAGAGTTGGTATACCGGCTCTACATATTATAATATCTGGTGTGACTGTGAAACCAGCTGAAGATTGATAATACATTATACACCCCATTCACCCCCATTCCCCCTCATTTACTACTACACTGTATACAATATAGATATGTATAACAAAGTTGATGTTGTGAAATCAATGTTTTTATCGGATACGAAACTGGAGGAAAATAAATTATTTACAAACTGTGTATTCATTATTTTGTTTTTAGTTTTTAAGGCATTACACCCACTGAGTTAAATATTAATATAGAGAGTAGTAGATATCATGTGTTAATAAGCCTCGGTGGCCTAGCGGTACGCGCTTTGGATTTCCATTCCAATAGTCCAGGTTCTAACCCCGCTATGTCCCAATGAGTTTTTCTACATTATGTACATTTTCTGAGTGCTCTTACTGTGAAGAAAACCAGAAAGCTACTTTTAAAAGCGATTGTTAAATCGATTTAAAAAATAGCTTAGCTTTTGAATATAGTTCATTATTTAACAGCGAGATAAAATTCATTCTGATGAATTGGGAAGTACCTATACCTACTTCAAATATACAAACTTTTTCAGTGTTGAATAGACCTTGCCGTTATCGGAGTAGAATAGACCATCTGCCTTCATACCTGACAGCTCTCAATAGGCGAGCATAGATTAAATAGGTCTAGGTCATTATCAGTAAGACCACTGGTGGTAGGGGGCTCTGAGCAAAGTTTCCCGAATGAATTCCTGTTATAATAACATTGTGACGTTCCAGTTCCAAAGGATAATATAGCTGTTAGAATTTGCACACAACAGAGCAAAGATGTACTTATCACATCAAGAGAATCCTATGCTTGTTTGTGTGCTCGCAACCCTTTGAATTATACTTCATATAGTATAATACCAGTGTTAATAAGTGGCTCGTTCTGATTTTGAACACAGCGAAAGAAAAGTTCCGCCTGTAAATAAAAAATAATAAAACCGTTTCAAGAATCCAAAATTTCTTTTTTAATTGCGTAGTTCATTGTACAAAAGTAGACTGTAATAGTTGAGTTGTTCTTCAACTGTAGGTTTGAATATATTTTAGAAATTTATATTTTTCCGCCATCTATCGATGATTCGCTACACCTGGTTTGTCTTACTCCTGAAAACATTAGAACTACCACAGCAACTTTCAGAGTTTATCTGTGGAGTTTATTTATCAAACTAAATTAAATATGACAGAGGTCGCTACTTGTATCAACGAACCCGTTTTTATTTGAGTTTATATCCACTTCTTACGCTCAGTCACAGACCTAATTTTGAAATGAAATGATAATTATTTATTTGCCGATGTGTTTAAAAGTTTTTACTAAACAAAAGCTTTAATTATATCAACAACATATTCTACCACAATGTGGTGTGCAAATATTTTAAAACTTAATTTACTTCTCTATCTCAATTTTTAATGTAGAAATACAGGTATTTACGATTTCATAAAGAATATAGATTTTTTTAAAAATATATATTTATTTATTGAAATTAAATTAACGTCAACTATTTCTGGTATTTTATTACTACTCCATTGAAATGTTATGATTTGAGGGCCGAATAATGCATTTTTAGAGGACGCAATTTTATTTTTGGAAAATGTAGGGGTAGTCAATAGAAGCTTAACTTGAAGTTTGTCCCCCGGCCGCCATCTTGGAAAGAGGGGTGGAAACACTTTCCGCTATATCTCAGAAACTATGCGTCTTACAAAAAATTTTCAAAATCATAATTTGTAGCAAATTATTTCGCCTACAAATATGGTTACATAACTTTTTGCCTTAAATTAACAATTAAAGAAGTTATAAGCAAAAAAGTGATTTTTTTTATAAAAAATTTCCTTTTGCTCTATAACTTTTTATTACATTTTACAAAAAAATTACCTCAAACCAATGTTGTAGAGTATTTTTCGAGGAAAATTTTTCCCTACAACTTTTTTGTAGGCTAAATAATTTGCTACAAATTATGATTTCTAAAATTTCTTGTAAGACGCATAGTTTCTGAGATATAGCGGAAAAAGTGTTTACACCCCCTTTTCCAAGATGGTGGCCGGGGGACAAGGGTGGCGACCCCACAAACTTCAAGAAAGTTTCTATTTACCCCTCCCACATGTTCCAATAATAAAATTGCGTCCTCTAAAAAATGTAAAGCTCGTGTAACATTTCAATGGACTATACATGTAGTTGGGGGTTATGATGTTTTCATGGACGTAATAATTTTACATAAGAATAAAACTAAATGCACAATCCAAGATTTTATTATGTAATGAATTAAGCTTAATTTTAAGGTGACATAAGTTTAGCTACCTACTTAAGTTAGGTATAAGTAATAAATTAAGATTTTAGCTTGATTTCTCCCTAGGTGTAATCAAACATTTAAAAGGTGCTGCAGAAGGTGTAGCTCCATCCACATGGTCTAAAGACGGTAGAGGTTCTCCAGGAACGGGTACCAAGGAGAAGTTTTGCAACATAGTCGTAGTGAATACAAATATATTACATTTAGCTAATACATCTCCCAGACATCTGTGCTTGTTCAGACCGAATGGGAAATAATGGTCAGGTATACATATCTTCCCATTGGAGAGGAATCTCTCAGGTTTGAATTCATATGGATCGGGATACAGCGTGGTATCCATGAGTATGTTGGTAAAGTTGCTTAGCACCATGGTCTCCTGCAAAGATAATAAATTGGTACGGTTACACATATATACAATATGTAACGCCATATTATCAAAACTCAAGACACTTTTAGGGATTTAATACCCAAAGGGTAAAAAACGGAACCCTATTACTGAGACTCCACTGCCCCTCTGGTCTTCTATCTATCCGTCATCATGCTGTATTTCGTGACCCGTGTCAGTAAGACAGTTAAAATTTTCAAAGATGTTGTATTTTCTCTATATACATATATATGTGTATAAAAGGTGTTCCCATACAAAAAACTTCTTTCTTGATCGCTAGACAGTTGAAAATTTCACTGATGGTGCGTTTCTATTGCCGCTAAAACATCAAATACCAGAAACAAAG
>DVZL01007303.1:0-10822 GCA_018236625.1 Lasaia peninsularis
TGTCCCCGTCGGGAATCGAACCCGAGCCTCGTGGTTAGTCGATGCGGTTAGGCGTGTACGCTAGCCACTCGACCAACTTCCTCTTGAATCATTATCCATTTAAAAAGCCGCATTATAATTCGTTGAGTAGTTTCCAAAATCTAAGCATACTAAGGCACAAACAGCGTAAAGCAATTTTGTTAAAAACAAAAAGAAGGGTGTTATAAGTTTGACGCTTGTCTGTCTGTGGACTTGTCTTTCTGTCTGTGGCATCGTAGCTCCCGAACGGATGTAGCGATTTCAATTAATTTTTTTTTCTATAAAAGGTGATTTAACTGCGAGTGCTTTAGACATGGTCGATTAAAAATGGTTGAGCCGTTTAAAAGTTTTTGGGGTAAAAGTGGGGAGGGATCACCGTATGTCTGCAAATACACTCGAGTAGAGTCTCAAATGACTACTGCTGTGTCTTGTTCAATATTCTATCCTTTTTCAATCACATTTTAATAGTCGTGGGTATTTTTTCATTTTTGATATTACTCTTATATAAAAAAGATTTTGCTTAAGAGCTTCGAAGCATGTTGACGCGAAGTATAAATTTAAGAATTTAATTTGTTTGTCTGTCTGTGGTTTTGAATTGATCACTAATACATCTAAGCTACCAGGGCGGCAGACAGCTAGCGGAGCATGTAATGGGATAGAGCTTCCGTGGGGGAGTGCCGGCATTGTTTGTACTACACTCATGCGTGACTGTCGTCTGGGACGATGTTAGATATTTTGGAAGTCTTTTCAACATGTTTTTCAGTTTCAACAAGAAGTAGGTAGATGACCGAGCTTTTCGAAGTTTTTTAGGGTTCCGTACCCAAAGGGAAAAACTGGAACCCTACTAAGACTCCAGTGTTCGTCCATCTGTCTGTCTGTCTAATGAACCGTGATAGCTAGATAGTTAAAATTTTCAGAGGTGATGCATTTTGATAGTCGCTATAACAACAAAAACTAAAAACAGTATTTTATTAAATCGGTATATAAAGGGTGCTCCCATACAACAAACATGATTTTTTACCGTTTTCATAAATAATAGTGATAGCTATACAATAATTAAAAATTGATGTATTTCTGTTGCCGCTGTAACTACAAATACTAAAAACAGTATAAAATCAGTATGTAAAAGGTGTTCCCATATAACAAACGTATTTTTTGCTGTTTTTTATAGATACCGTTTTTTATGGTACGGAGCCCTTCTTGGGCGAGTCCGACTCGCACTTGACGGATTTTTATTTTTAGTACATCATGTTTTTTTGCACTTTTATTTACTTATAACTATGCATATTTCTTACTGATGAAATATACGAATACTATAAAAGAGTAAAAAATAAAAGAAACAATTGGACCGAGATATGAACCCGGGTTTCCTGCGTTTTAATACTCACGATTTCCCAACCGAGCTATTTTAACTTTGTAAATATGGTGGCGAAATTTAGCTTCTTATTCTAATGATATTGTAGGAGGTTTTTTTTTTATGAAAACACGATTAATAAATGAAACTTGAAAATAAAACCTAGATCTTAATCTAAATACAGTCTATCTGAATCTAAATCTAGCTAAATACAAAATTTCAAGAAGCTCGTTTAAAAGTATTAGATATGTTTGCATAGTATAGCGCTACTCGATCCAGATAGACTATTAAAAATTTGAATCAATCAAAGCTATAATCAATTCTTAAAGAAAAACTGAAAATGATTTTGTTTGCGGTATCCCTTATAAATACTTATGGACATATTTTTGTTCTTATAAGTTGATATGACTTCTTAAATTAGAATACATATATAATAAGTGCCGAACAATGTCCTAAGACAACATAAATATTTTAAATTAAAACACACTTGTACTTTTTCACTTATAATTGAAAACTTATTTATAAAATGGCCGACCAGCTTCCTTACGTAAATAAGGTAACTTAAATATAAACCCTGATGATGCTATAAAAAACGAAACCGATCGGCTATTTCATACATAATTTTCAATTATAAGTAGTGTGTAAAAATTACATGTGTTTATTTCATTTAAAGCATAAAGTTTCACCAAATTCCAACAATGAAAAATAAAGAATATAACAGAAATAGATGTTAAAAACACAAATAAAAACAAACAAAAAGTTTAAACTAATGTAATATTATTTGGTTTTAGTGTTTGAAGTGTTAATCAACGATACTTAACAACAAATAGGGATCATAAAACTATAATACCTACATAAAATTTGTAAAAGAGACAATTCTGTACATTGACGATACTTATATTTAAAAAAAAGTACCTTCGCGCTTGTTATCCCAGAATTTGTATTCAGAGGTGTGCTAGTAATCCACGACTCGGTAAGTGCAGTAAATATACTAGAACACACCCACGTTTAGCCAAGGTACTCGGGCCCTGATGTGATAGATAGCAAGCCTATCGACACTTTGGGCACATTCCAATCCAAGGCAATGTAATGCTTACTCAGAAAAATGTAAAAAACATTTTTAAGAATAGTTGCCCGACCTAGGAATTGAACCCAGCAGAACAGGCGACAGCCGTACCGTTACACCAAAGAGGCTATTTATTATAGGTACTTTAAAGTCTGTCCATGACGAAATTTGACTAGCAGGTAGGTAACATGTGTTCCGAGGTAGGTCATAACTTACTTTTTATTCCGTTTACTTGAAGAGGTTTTCGTAAGAAAAAAAAATTCGAAAACAATTATGGAACGATTTGGTTAAATAAATACATTTAGTAAATACTCAGACCTAGTACCTAAGTATTCACTCATCGGGAATATAATCCCAGTTGTGCAGATGGTGGTGTTAAAAGCACATACGCTAACCACTCGATAACAAATTATTTATAAATGACCTACCAGCCCCGTATGCACTGAAGCATAAAGATAAACTCTAAGGCTTCCCGGAAAACGGGGTGCACGACTATCCAGTTACTCCTGGCTCGAAGCACTCCATAATCCTATTATCTAACCTCACGTTCATAAAATATTAACATTTAAAAAAGAAAAAAGTAAAATTTAAAATATTCTAAATTTTAATTTACTTAAATATATGAAAATTAAATAGGATAGGCCTTAGGTAAACGGATATGATAAGCTGGTAGATGAGCACACAGTGGTGTATCGTGGCGGGGGCATGGGGAGGCGACCCGCCCCGGACGTCGTTCTTTAGGGGCGGCAAAATTTTACAATGTAAAAATACCTATCAATAAAAATATGTAACTACTAAGCTGTTTCCAGCGGATATTACCTGCTTAAAATAATATTGTGCCCAAAGAAATTTTCCCGAGATAAAAAGCATCTTGTAGCACTCTGAAGGAACGTAGTTGTCTATTGGTAAAATATTTTTTTAAATCGATTCATTAATTCTGGAGATTAAGGAGTTTAAACCATTACAAGCGGATTTCGCCCGCGGACAATTTGACACGAGCTTCCGATTACAAAATATATCCTATAGCAATCGTAAGGATCATAGCTTTCTATTGGTGAAAAAATTTTCAAATCGATTCATGTGTAAAGGGATTCCCTCACTAGGAGCATTCGCGCGTAATCTAACAATACAGATTTGAGCATTACATCGGTGAAGATAGAGGGATTCAAGAGGAAGATTTTTATGTGTATAACAAGTATAGTATACCAGTGCGAAGCCGGGGCGGGTCGCTAGTATTTGATAAGAGGGTTGCCAAATAATCTTCCGCCCCGGGCGGCCGGTGCCCACGCTACTCCACTATCCTTACATTTGACCTAGCATCCCGACCACAGTACAGCGAGCCACATACAAGCAAGTGGAATCAATTTGACTATAAATGATTGTAATAGAAGATTTTTGGGAGATTGACCGTACAAGCGACCACCAGTTAAGCCGCACAACGCTCATTCCTTGCCAATTGCCCTTGCCTTTACCTTCTCTACAAAAAAAAATCTCACCTGTCAATTTAGAAATGTTGCCATTCTAATTATACAATGGTTTTGGCTTCATCACGGTTGGCTTGGTATTTATGGAAAGCTGTCAGTTGGACTATAACCAGTCATCCGTATTGTAATAAACACTACGGAAATAGCGCTGCGATGAAAATCTCAATCCAAAACCTACTGGACCTTGATTACCAATAACAATAGATTAATCTTTGAAGTTTAATTAACCGTCCAAAGTACTAAAAGCACGATGCACTTATTTTTTTCTAGGCTTAATGTCACAATAATTAAAACTTTGCCTCGATTAATGATAACAATCGTAACCTTTATCTATACTATTATATACGTTCACAAGCTGTCACTGTCAGTTTAATCGCTGTGAAATTATACCCAATCATCCGTAATGTAATGAATACTGATAAAGCGTTATAATCAAAATCTTTGGACTAAGCCTACAGGAACCTTTATATTTGTATAATATATAGGATTAAATTTGTTTTTAGTAGACATTGCTTGGCAATTATTGTAAAATAACGACTAAAGACTTCAGGATCTCTACATACAGCTTTTATAGGACTTTTGTATCTATATATACTAATCAAATCAAACTAAATTTTCCTTCTCGTGTACTTTAGAGTATACACATAGATAAGACTATTTACACATTTAAAAGGTAAAATTGATTGAAAGCTATAACAACGCACAAGCCAAACCCTTAAACTTTAAATATTTACAGCTTTAAAAATGATTGCTTAGTTAAGAGCAGGTATTTTTTTATAATTGGTAGTTTGAATATTATACTTGTTGTGTTTGATCTAGATGTTATAATAGATCGAAGACACCAATGAAGGAATGCCAATTTCACGCAGAGTAAGGGATACAATTCTATTGTCTTAGATATCTTGCCTGTTGCAATTGTAAGCAAATAGGTGAGGCGAATTATCAAAGAAAATACGCCAATTGTTAAACCGTAGTGTTGTAATCAAAAGCATTGTGCAAATTATTGTAAAACCATAGCATACAGCATAGCTATATTATGTCTTAGCCTGTAGCATCAGAATAAACTAGATCAAAAAGTGTCACATCAACCATAGACAATTACTTTATAATCTATTACCATGAATAACATTGTTTTTAACGAACTTCATAAACGTCAAAAATTATTTAACATTACATGTAAATACTCGAACTAAATTCTAATGGAATTAATTAGCTTAAATTACCCACCATGTCGCTAAAAGTACTATCTGGAGATAACACTCCTAAAACAGACCCGTCACCCCATAACTGTTTAGATCTCGCCTGATTAGATATATTGTTTTGTAGATAGAAATAACACGCAAACCTTATAATGCTGACAAACGAGTCTGATGCAGTTAGTAATTACAATAGCCTGTATACCCGGCGCCATTATGTACTAGATACAATATGTTAGGTTTAATTAATCGTGTAGGTTTGCCGCCATTTATCGAGTGCTCTCACGTGGGTGGTAAAGCTGCTGAATGCACCTAAAATGGTAAACCGTACCAGCTTTATTTGATTAATAATACGTAATTATTAATGATATTCTAAGGACTAGTATTTATTGACGAGTAAGATCTATAAACGAATAAACACGTAGGTAGAATACATACAAACATACTTATCTTCACGACAGGTCCCTTGCGGGATAGGCAGAGAAATTAGAGTGCCAAGTTTCATGATTCCTACATAACTGCTTAGCTTTCTTCTTACTATTCTATCTAGCTTTCCTCTAAAGGATAATAAAAATCGTTTAATCCACTAAAAAGAAGTAAGTAACAAATTTCTATACAAATAAATAAAATTGGAGTATCTGTATGTAATATTAAAATAACCACTTTTTACTAAGTTCATGTGTATATTTACAAGGTAGGTACATAATATACCAAATCAACATTTTTTAGAATTTTTGTCTCTCTGTATGTTTGTACCCGCTAATCTTTGAAACTTTTTTATTTTGACGACTTTCGCTTATGTAATAAGGAACGTCTTAGGCTTATTTTTTTTTAGAATTTTATTTCAGAAATGTATAAAATAAAATAATTAAAGAAAAACGCGGGCAAAGTCGCGGGCTCAGCTAGTGATAAATATAAAAATAAAATATACTTCCGGTAAATATGGAAACCTCCTCCATATTGAGAAGTCGGTTGAAAATAATACCTAATACAAGAAAAATATACTCTTTGCTATTACCTTGATATTTCCAAATGATGCGTTATTATAATAACATTTTGTCTTATAAGTTATAATATCTAACGTGCAAACCCTAATAACATTTTTTCTAAGGACCCCTGCTTCGTTTCCGCCTAGACATTGAGTTTCTATTAACCCTATATCATGTTTATCTAAAACCCCTAAGGCGAGTCTATTACCCTCTTCTGCGTCTCTATTTACCTCTAAATTCATAAAAACAACCAAAAACATTTATTATATTTAACAATCAATTCATAACAAAATTCCCTTACCGGTGCGTAAAATTTAATTTTAATGAACTAAAGTATAATAAAATGTCGCGGAATACCGTCTTAGTAATAAAGCAAATCAAAAACTTTTTAGAGAGCACAAAACTATTATAACTAGTGGTTGGTTCAATCGCGACCAGGGACGGACAGGCAGACATACAAAAATCCTAAAAAAATAAGTAGTCAATTAACTTAATGTTTAAAAAAAGAAACAAAATTAAAACTCATAATATATTTTAAGATTGCAAATTAGGTGGATAATATTTACACACACGTTTGAAGCAAATGAAAAACGTTCTTCACAATTTTTAGACGGGTTATTTTAGGAAAATATTACTTAACTCCACGGTTTGTTCTTTAGCCTTATTCCATTTCAATATGAAACTAGCTGACTCGGCAAACTTCGTACCGCCCATATTTGGGGACATTCAAAATAAATGTTGACCATTTTTTAGACCTACCCGATGCTTCATACCGCCCATATTTGGGGGTATTCAAAATAAATTTTGACCATTTTTTTGACCTACCCGATGTACTCTACACACAAAATTTCTTCATGACAACGGAACTAGATAAAAGGGCCTCCTATATCCGTCTCCTGGTTTTAAGCTATATCCACACCATTTTTTAGCCAAATCGGTTCAGTGGTTCTTGGGTTATAAATATTATAACTAATACAACTTTCTTTTATTTATTTACATGTTGAACATTTTTATTGCCGCCTGTTTTAAATATAGCGGCAATTTGACGCCTAGCACTAACAATAGCAATTTGGTACTAGTATTTGTCCTAGTGGTTCGCGCTTCGGACTACAAATTCGATAGTCCGAGTTCGAACACGCCGTATATTATCTATGTCAGCGTCTCTATCTTAGTTTGAAACTTGGAATTCCATAAAAGCTTTGAAGGACATCAACGTCATTATTTGTAATAATACACCAGAATACGTATTTGATATTTAAATAATAATTCATCTATGGTCTCACAGTTGCATTTCCAATTTAATATAGGTATATTTAAAAATCAACAAAAAACATAATACTTAGATTAATAACTAAATATTATTGGAAAAAAAATCGGCCATTTATTGCTTGCATGCCGTGACCAAATGTCAATAATAATATAATATAATAATTGACATTTGGTTTGGATATATGTAAATAATATAATAGATGTATACTAGCTACCACGACCTACTAATGGCCTGTTGTTAAAGTTTTTTGTTACCCTTCAGGCGGGAAGTTGCACCTTTCCGACTATTGTAAAAAATTATGTTACTACTTTAGGCTTTTCTTATTGTACTACCCTAGGACGGTTCTATTATCGCAACCGGTGTAGAAACAGATCGATAAAAAAATCCAAAACTTGTTTTGCTGTCACTTTTTCCTAATCTTTAATGTAAGTACAGCATTCACTCTTTTTTTATTCTTTTTTTATGGGATAAGGCAACAAAAAAGCACACGGATCTGCTGATGATAAGAGACAACGAGTAGATTATGTAAGTGTGTCGCTATCTCGTGGTAACCTACCCTACGGACCGGAACACGACAAAGTCATTATGGCGGCAGGAATAGGTAAAGCGGTGAGACCCTAACCGGATGAGTTCCTGCCCAGCACTCTACCACCAGTGGTCATGTTGGTAGTGACTCAGTTAACCTATGCTCGCCTCTTTCGAGCTGCGAACACTTTTACAATTTTATTGAATGGTATAAAACTTATCCACATTTGTTTTTTTCCATTATGGATAAAAAAAGAATTAAACATTATAAATATAAAGCACTACAAAAAACCACGTAGGTTTAACAAACGAGTGCTTAGAATAGTTTGCATCAATTTAAGAATTAAGCATAAACAATAAATAAATGCAAAAAAAAAGAAAAAAACAATTGTAAAAAATACTCAGTATAACCCTAGGAATAGAGAGATAAGTACAATACCTACACTAAGAAATACAGAGTATGTTTCGTATTCAGATTCGTTTATCATAGAAACGTCTTTCCTTGGTGGTGGCTCCAGCCCCAACAAAGATCGCTACCCTTTGCAATGTACGCACCCGACCCCTCAAACCATCAACCAGTCACACAGAGATAGAACTAAACTTACTTTGTAACTGAGCTCTTCGAATTCTCCGGCAACCCAACAAATATCATAGTAGAGGACATTTCACAACACAATTTTACAGTAAATTTATCACTTAACCTGACCTAAAATGGCCAAAAAACTGACATAAAACAATGTCAAATTAAAAGAAAAATCCTTCAACGTGCCAGTGAGATTGACTTTTAAGAATGAACTGTTTGCTGTCCATTGTATTAGGACGGAGATGTGGGCGCCAAATGTAGGTGTTAATGTTGGCCTCGGCTTCATTTCAAAAATATGATTTCCTTATTTTAGCTACTAATCATATGAACAGGATAATTTAAACGTTACAAAATATAAACAGTAGCAACCTTGCTTTTACTATCCATATAGGTATTAAGTTCAAGAATTTTTCATTACACCTTGGGATAAAGGTCCTATTTGAATATTAATAGTCCTTCTAAACAAAAAGTATGGGAACCGTAATACGCTAAGTAAGAAAATAATTAATTATGACATTGGACTACATATTGGGACCGTAAACTCTGGTTAGCAACGCACAATTGCCGCCCTTAATATTTATAGGCGATATCTGCACCTGTTTTGTCAATCTTTCTACATGAACGATCAATGAGAGCATGTACTTTCGTGTATACGTGTACACCGAAGTGTCTTTTAATCCACTCTTTCCCTGATCACTATTAGGTACGAATGCAATCTGCGAGTGTTATCCTACAAATATAGTGTGTGTGCGGAGTACACGCATTTCGACCGCATATATCTCTCACTTCCATAAAGTAACGTTGGAATAAACAATGAAATTGTGCAAAGCTAGTCGAGCTCTATAGGCTAATATCTATCTATAGCTCTAAAGTAGCTTACCAACGTTCCATTCACTCTCATCCGTTCTATTCCCAATGCTCACTCTCCTTTCTACGTCTACGGTGTACCTTCCATCGCTACTAAAAGCACTATTAAGATATACCTACAATTTCAGTATATCCTTTACAGTAAACTTCACGATACCTATCGAGAATGTAAAACAGAACTGACAACGGAGGCAGTATGATAATAAGTCTTAGTTTGTACAAGGTTATCGCAATAAGGCTTAGATCATTTAGTAAATGATCCAAGCAATAAGGCAATAAAATAAGGAGTTTTGGCGGAAACGTGGAATAGAGTAGATCACCGTGAAATATTATTTTTCAAAAATTGAGTTTTATTTGTAAAAAGGTCGGGTTTTTATCATAAAACGTTTAATAGTATGCATCAGTGGAGATATGTGATATCAGGCAGTGAAAAGTGTCGTTTCGTGTTCCCGCCAAAATTCCACAAGATTTCTGGTAAAGTTCCCACTACTCTTTCAGAAGTCCATCATCTCATTTTCCATGGAATCATCTCATCACCCTCATCTTCCATGGATATCCCATAATTGATGAAAAAATAAAATACGAAAGAAGTGGCTGTATGGACTCAATTCCTTTGCCTTTCCCATTTGGACTAGTAAAACTAAAAAAAAAACTGTGGATCATAAGAAAAACATAAAAAATGCTACCTACTCGCAGTTTTGTAATGTCAAAATCAAGCATAGATAATAAATACATATTTTCTAAAAATGTGTAAATGGCAAAGGATCTCAGTCTCTGCAGCCTGGTCATAATGATGTGGACGCCTTTTTATTATTATTTTTGTATATATTGAGTAAAATTAGTCAACTTTGTTCAGTCAAAATGTGCTAGTGAAATAGTCATGAATAAATTATTGTATTTTCTCATTGCCGCCAAATCTTAAACTTTTTCGGAAGTTCTTGTCGTACGTGATCAACTTTTCATCTCCAGTTATCAGCCTTTTCAGAAATTGTTCGTTTCATTACGTCGTAATAAAGTATCACAGATGAGTACACGATTCATTAGGTTTCTTTCAGTGAGCTCGTGGGATACCTAAATATCGAGCTTTTACCAGAGTACCCAGTTTTTTTCAAATGCACCAAAACTGTTTTGTGGTCAATCCCCAGCTACGTCGTAACTACTGATATACCAATCTTGCTCCACTTTTTCAAAAATGGCATCAATTTTATCCGTAATAGGGCGAGTGACGTGCATCTTTGGCGTGACGAATGAAAAACACAACATTTTCCTAATTTGAATTTGAAATTATTTTCTTTAAAATTTAGACTTTTTAATGATACCTACCAAAACCAGCCAGATACAAATTGTATAGCCAAAGATATATTATTAAAAGCTCATACATACAATAATGCGAAGATACTTTTTCGCCAATATATTTACTACTACTACTGTATACAAATAAATAAAATTGGAGCGTTTGTATGTAATATC
>DVZL01007304.1:0-10822 GCA_018236625.1 Lasaia peninsularis
GGCTTGCCACCTATCACATCAGGGCCCTAGTACCTTGGCTAATCGTGGGTGTGTTCTTGTATATCTACTGGAATTAGAAGTCGTGGATATACTAGCACACCTCTGCCTACCCCTTCGGGGATAATAGGCGTGAAGGTACTTTTTTTTATATAAAAAAACCGGACAAGTGCGAGTCTCGCACTCAAAGGGTTACGTAAAAACGGCAAAAATTCAGTGTGATGTATGGGAGCATTTATATATTTCTTTTATTCTGTTTATAGTATATGTTGTTATAACGGTAAGTGAAATATGGCATCTACTAAAATTTCAACTTTCTAGCTATAACAGTTTATGAGATATAGCCTGGAGACAGACAGATGGAGAGCGAAGTCTTAGCAATAGGGTTCCATTTTTGCCCTTTCAGAACGGAACTCTAAAAATGAAAGTAACTTACAAGTACTGTAGTATTATAAATACGAAAGTTTATAAGTGGGAGTGTGTTTGTATTTGTTTGTCACTCTTTTACACTAACTGCTAAAGGAATTTTGACAGCAATATCGCTTATACATCTTGAATAACACATAGGCTGCTTTTAAACTGACTACCTATTATTCGCGCGGGCGGGCTATTAATCTCATATATACAAATTTCGTGTCACAGTGTTAGTTACCATACTCCTCCAAAACGGCTAAAACTATTTTTAATAAACTTTATATGAACACTTGGTAGATCTGAGAAAAGATAGTCTATTTTTCATATTCCTAAATTATAAGGGTGTTTTTTTTTTAAAGTAATGTATTTAACAAGACAACGTTTGCCGGGTCAGCCAGCAATAATTATATTTATTGTCTTATTGCATTATGAGGTACCTATATACAAAACCGTACATAATATATCGAAACAATTGCCCTAAAAAAGTAACGCCCATAAAGAAAATGGCAAACGACAAATCTTTGCACCACTATGTATAAACATTTTTGCATCTCGTTGTCATTCATGGGGATAAACCAAAAACGGGATAGTCCCGACCAAAATGGACCGTCTGGTCACCATATGCAAGGTCTAATTGAGTAAAATTCCACCAAGTACCATCAGCGCACCCTTCACTTTGATTGCTTATATACAAATTAATCTCTGGCATTCATATCCAACTCCAAATGCATTTATGTCCGTCGGCGCCCGACCGCGAGACATCCGAACTTTATAAATTACTAGCTGTCCTGATTAACTTCGGCCAACCATGCTTTGGTGGATGAAAAATATATGTTGACCTCAGACACACAAAATTTCAGAAGATCGAAACAGGACGGGATAAAGAGTAACTTATGTCCATCTCCTGGTTTTGAGCTATCTGTTTTTAAAATGTTTTTCAGATTTTTCTGAGTGAGCATTACATTGCCCGGGATTGGAATGTGCCCGAAATGGCGATAGGCTTGCCACTTATCACATTAGGCTCTAGTACCTAGGCTAATCGTGGGTGTTCTGGTATATGTACGGGACTTACGAGTCGTGGATATACTAGCACACCTCTGCCTACCCCTTCGCGGATAATAGGCGTGGAGGTAATTAATGAAAAACTAGCCGCAAATCCGAATAGCACCGAACTTTCAAATTGGATTGTAAAAGTTTGAACGCCAACCAAAACCTATAACAACTTTCGTTTTTGCGCATGAATTCCAAATGTTTTCATAAAAGTCGGCCAATTGAACAAATAACATGCTAATTGATTGTAATAAGTTATCATTGATACACACTTGTAACCTAGTAGTACGCGCTTCAGATTTTCATGTCGGAAGTCCAGCTTCAAAACCCGCCATGTACCAATGAGTTTTTCTAACTTAAATACATTTTCTGATTGTTTTTATAACAACAATAAGACACCATTAACTTCTTTGGTGTCTGTTGTAAAAAAAGTTCTATACGCTTACGTCTCTCTCAACTCAATTATGTCCTAAATAAAATCTTTTTGTAATTATAAGCACCCTAAATTCATCTAGTGATTTATAAACCAATATAATTAAAAATAGCCTTAATTAAAAAATCTTACATAGGTAACTATAAACGGTCTTCCTAAAAAGTTGATAATTTGGAGATTTAACTTTGTTTTTTGGATAGGACGCTTTTCCCAAAAAAGAAAACTAACGCCTC
Source organism: Lasaia peninsularis (assembly GCA_018236625.1). Taxonomy (NCBI): domain Eukaryota; kingdom Metazoa; phylum Arthropoda; class Insecta; order Lepidoptera; family Riodinidae; genus Lasaia; species Lasaia peninsularis. Next base: position 2,128 of record DVZL01007304.1, read on the forward strand.
ATCTTAGACACCATTAGCTTCTTTGGTGTCTGTTGGCGACATGTATATCAGGAAACCTGGCCCTATTCTACACTAAATAAACAAAATTCTCATATTTTAATATTTGAACATCATTTATAACCTTCGATGGTGATATTTTAGGTTATAATTACATTGTAAAAGTTGTAAAACGTACGCAAACCTAAAACAACTTTCAATTTCGCGTATGAATTTTAAATGAACGTTTTAACATTCAAATCAGTATCAATGTACGTAAAATATATTAAAATTACTCAAACTTGTAACCATTTTAAACCTATAACTACATTATTATACCTCCCAGTTGGCAACGCAACATTTTATTTTATTCGCCAACAAACGATTACACTATCGCATTACTAGTAATCATTACAAACAAATACGTTACTTACATTCCGACAAAATATAATTTAAATTACGTTTAAAACAAACTCATTAAATGTATGTTAAATAGAGGCCTATTTCTAACCGAAGGATATTAATAATACAGGTTTAATGTTAACTTATTTTAAATATGAGTTTATTAAGATTAATTTTTAAAATTAGAAGGAGTACACGGAAAAAAATCAAATTCAGGGAAGTGCAAGTTGTAGGTATTCATAACTCGTCTCAAAGGAAATTATTTACGGAGTTTATGTGTTAAAAAGTTTTTACACAAAATATTTGATATCACTTTATTTATTTTTATTTAAAAAAAAACATTTTTTTTAAATGTTGGCAATCAGTATGAGATTGAATAAATCCGGGTGTGGTTTTAATTAGTAAGGCGCGCTCACACAAATGAAAGCTGAAATTCAAACTCATCACCGCGGAATCAAAAGGTCCCTCGTAACTGTATGAAAATGTCATTCGCTTTATATACGCTTAAAATGTTTAAAGAATAAAATTGCTTGGCAAGATGTAGTAGGGATGTAAATTGAAGATATGAAATATCGATATATTTTGAATGTTTAAAAGTATCGACTATTTGATGAAAAATTTGCAACTTTTTTTATTTGTAAAAATAATATTGTATTGTATATACATATGTAACATATTATTGATACTTTCTGCCAATCAAATTTAATAAATACAAAACTTATCTATACTTATCAGAAAAAAAATACAAACCTGATACCTAAGATAGTTTGCTTAAAACCCGGATGACCGAGCTTTGCTCGCTGTTTTGTTAGTACATCACTTTTTTTGGAATTTTATTTGACATAATTTACATTTTTTTTGGTTTCTGTAGGATTTCCAGGAACAGGTTTCTCACAAAAAAAAAAAAAGATTCGAAAGAAAATAAAAAAGAAACAATCGTACTGGGTTTTGAACCCAGGTTTCTGCGTAATAAGGCGCCCGATTTCCCAACTGAGCTATCCTAATATTGCAAATATTGGCGAAATTTAGCTTTGTATTGTAATGATATAGGTTTTTATTCCATGAAAACACGATTTATAAAAAAAACCGGAAAATAAAACCTAGCTAGATCGATTTATCGCTCCCGAAAGCCTCTATATACAAAATTTTCAAGAAAATCGTTTGAGCCGTTTCCGAAATCGCTGATATATACAAGAATTGCTCGTTTAAAGGTATTATTATAGATATTGTAATTTTAATCCTTTTTTTGTACGTACTTGGAAAATAAAAGGTTTTAAATATCGCCACAACCCATATTCCCTAAAGTGTAGGTAGAGGTACATTTGCTCCCACTATTAACCTACTATATTAGGTCCCATGATGTGACAGGTGGCAATTCGGTCGCCATATCGGGCACAAATTCCGGATTTCTTTTCGATGTTTTCTTCAACGTACAAGCACTCAAAAATGTACATGAAAAACTCATTGGTACATTGGTACTCATTGGTCCGAAGTCCGTAACACTAGCCCACCGAGGCTCTCAATATGATTTTTTTAAATTTTTTAAAGATTTTAAATAATCAAATAAAAAATCAAAATTATTATTTGAGCCATTTGTAGCTTCTATTCTTAACGACATGAAAGAAAGATCTTTATTTACTTTGATATATTTTAAATATATATCTAGCTATTAATTGAACCGGAGCATCAAAAGTATAACTGAAAAAATGGGCTAGTTTTGAATCCCATCTACGTTGGTAAAATTTGACTTATAAATTAGTTGAAATTCATAGACACATCTACCCATCCCTAGACTTAACCTCCGCTTCCCTTCAAAGCATTTAAGGAAGATATTTATGGCGTCACAAGTAATTAAGAAACCAAGTTCTGTCCTGACAATTCCGTAGCATAAATCGGAGAGCTGATTCTGCCCGCTTACATAATTCCACCTAACTGCATAATCAATAGCATGTCGCTTGTGTTTCGTCTAGACTAGACGTTGACAGGATAATTCAGGGGATCTACAGATCATAAGAGGCCATGCTACGCTTGTTGCTTATCCACCCCAAAGGTACTTGAGTTTTTGTAGCGTATCCAACTTTTCACACTAAGGTTAAAGCTAAACTTTACAAACTTTAAGCATATCGTATCGTGTCATAGTGTATCGAGTGCCAAGTTTCACGATTCCTACACTTTCCTAGCTTCCTCCATATTAATTACTCTCTTCATACAAACACGCCGGTTTCGGAGACTCTTGACACCACCTTCGGATAATACACGCGTTGTTATACATTTTACGCTCTGAGATAAAATTAACATTAATTGTTCAAATTAAATAATCATCAATAGACCATGAAATGATTTGCCTATGAACTAGTTGTGTTGTAGACCTTGTAGTTGTAGACCTTGTGGAACAAAACAGGTGGAACCAAAGTGTGCCTTTGCTTATTAAGCCGTCTAAAATCGATTAGAACAGATTGCTGCCTCTAGAAAGTTTACCAGAGTCAACGTATGAGTCGATTTCATGTAGATCGTCGCAAGTATCAATCAATATGGTGATGGATCTTTCTGCTTTCAGGCTGAAATGGCATGGCATCTGGAAAAACTAAAATTATTATGTTTTGGAGGCCAATGCTAAAACTGAGCCGCTAACCAGCAGAAACACTTCACCCTAAACTAAACTAAGCACGTGAAACTATTCTGATCCGATAATAAGATTCTTATCACTTGAACCAAATACAAATTGCCAGCGTTAAAATACATACAACAGAATATTCTTTTTCCAAAGCTGCACCACTCATTTGACGCCATTCGATAAATGTAACAACTGACAGTACTTAAGTGTCGCCATTTGTAAGGTCAAACGCAGCATCTACGTTAATGGGGTCGCCGAAATTGGGAAAAGTGAACTGGGGAAGTGGACTCGTCGGGTATTTATTGCTGACCGGATCCCAGAGACGACCCTTATCCGGGAATTGTAGATATAGATATAGGAAAGGGACAATGTGCATTCTAACTATCAGAATAGTGTGATAACTGTAAGTTGCTGAATTTTTTGGCGATTCCAATTAGCTCCAACATTATTAAAATTTTATAAACCATTCTTATAGGCTGCATCTGGTTTTCTATATTGGACCTAACGAGCCTGCCTAATATTACAAAATTTTCATGAAATCATTCGTCAAATTGAGGAAATACTCATAAAGCTGGCTAATTTGGAAATTCCGCTTTGTTTTGTTTATTCTCAGTACTCAAGGTAACTTATTTATCTCAAACTTACATATCTCCAAAAAATAATTCGCTTTAAAGTTTTAATAATAGTTTGGTCAATCCGTGAATTACATTTTACTTTGTTGAACAATCTCCATAATCTTCCACCGTGTATCTTAAATGGAGCAATCTTCTATGATGTAGGACATTTATATGCGAGATATTACACATGCATGCAAGGTAACAAAGGCGCCGTCGGAGTAAATAGCCGAAGGCAGCGTGCGGCACAGTAAATCAGTGCATCCAATCACGGTGCTGCGACGGCACTAGATAGCGACTTGGAAATCAGTTTGCCACTATTGAATTATCCCAGCCGGAATGTCATACGCCAAAGTTTAATCTCTCGGAGCGGCGGACTGGCTTATTATGCAAATAGCCGTCTCGGTCATCTTTGAGTCACGTATGTCGCGGCACGTCCTACTAGCACTTGGGATATCTACGGACAAGTTTGTTACCCATATTTATTACCACTTACTTAAAACTAATCAGTGTTGCCAGAGTAGAAAATTAGTTTTCGTCTGACAGTTTCTGATAACTGTGTGTCCAGATGGCGCTAGCAGAAATGTTCTTGTTGTTACTTTTACTGTATTTGCTTTAATCAATTAATCTTGTTGCCTAATTGGTCGAGCGGTTAGCATAGAGTTGTAATGCGATTAACATGGTTCAGCTAGCTTCTTGGCATGGACAAACGTTTGTGTGATAAATATAAATCACATATATGTTTGACTTAAAACCTCGCCAATTCAAAGTTTCTTAGCCTTTTCTATGCACCCGATAAGCACTTTAGCATATCACATACTGTTCAATATAGTGCAAACAAATTAACGAATTCGCAAGTGACATATTTTACGGAGACATGTTCGCAGTGCGTTCGTGTGTTCCGGCCTTACTTTCGTCCTTTAGTAATTACGCAAGATCAACGAAACCGATTACTCAATCGTTAAAAATTTCCATAAATATACTCCCATGAACAATAAATTGCGTAATTTGGGCCGCCCCACAAATCCGATTCAAGTTAGTCAATCAAAAGATTTGATTAATTCGAAATTTCAAATGACCAAAAACGGTCGTGACATTAATTCAGTTTTTTTGCTAACAAACTCAAAGAAAAATTACTAAAACACGGAATTAAGAAGTTGGTGCGACGGGCGAACTCTTTCTACAACTCTGAGCCCCAACGAGCGTTAATTAAGCGAAAATCGAAACGTCAAAGCCCGACTCGGGCTTTATGCAAATTCGGCAAAATTGACTTTCGTGTCGACAGAGTTAATTTTTTACCGCTTTCCAGACGATTCTTTGAATAGGGTAATTAGGCGACTAAAGTCACGTCGCTGGCCTTTCTATTGATGGTTGGCTCAGCTTTGTACGGTCAGACTAGATAATCAAAACTACGTACCAGTGCATCGATAAGCATACACCTACCTGCATAGATACACCGGTATATATATGGATTAGTGATACACTTTTATCCAGTTTACAGTTCACAATGCATTTACTCCAGGATTTAATTTTGATCTTAACCTAAGCTTGTACCAACCAGGTTTGTGGTTGATAGTTGTGAAATGTTTATGATGTAATGATCTCTTTTTTAAATTCCAATTACTCTGTGATCCTCATATATCTAAAATTAAAATCTGTATATTTAAAATTGCCATGACAACAGTAAAAGAAAAATTTCCGTTAGGACGGCTTAGAGAAAGTTCTTTTTAGAAAAAACACTTAATTAATACTGGAATTAAACTCAAAACGAGAACGTAGATAAAGATTTAAATTAAGGGCATGTGCTTAAGGATTGAAGTATATCTAATAAATTTATGGAGTCTAAGTCTGAATCTGAGTCTTTTAAACCACATGGCAATGCGGTATATATAGCATCTGTGGGGGAAAGGTTTTTTTATAGGATAAGACAGTAAGTTTAAGCTCTAGGTTTCCTATCTTACATACATTTAAACCCATTAACGCAGACGAGGATTACTGAGTGAAACACCGAGTAACAAATAGACGTCCAATGTTTTTAATTAAACCTAGCTCGTGAATACAAAGGAACAATCCCGGATTAACGACATGCAGGAGTATCGATTGCTACGGGCACGCGGAATAGGGTCCCCGTGCATCTGAACCAAAATAGGATCCTAGGTCAGCGGCCTAACTTTTAAAGAAAGAAAAAAATATCGACCCGTCGGAGGAGGATTTTTCGGGTTTATTGCCCTGCATTAAAACTGAGGGCCTCGTTTTTGCTTGGTTCGGCATTGCAAAGAGAACGTGTAATCGAAGTTAGTATAATATAATTAGGGAAAAACCTCAAACCGTAAGGAGCATTCGGTAGAATTTCTTTGTTTATTTGACAATAGAAACAAAATTGAATTTAAAAGTACGTGACGTACGAAGCCAAAATGTGCACATAAGTCGATACTGTTGTCTTGTTTTCCTTTTTTAGGGTTCCGTAGCCAAAGGGTAAAAACGGAACCCTATTACTAAGACTCCGTGGTCCGTCTATCTGTCTATCAGTCATCAGGCTGTATCTCATGAACCGTGATAGCTACAGTTGCAATGTCCCATCTGACGTATTTTTTATTTCCGCTACAACAAAAAATAAAACTAAACAAATATATAAAGGGTGCTCTCATACAACAACTTTAATTTTTTGCTGTTTTATAGTTAATATACGGTATACTCGAGTCCAACTCGCACTTGACGAATTTTTTATTTTTCCTTTGTTTCTTGTATTGGCTTCTTCGGTTAAGCCTCGAGCAAATTATTCCCGTCACATATCGATACCCATAAATGTGAAAGTCTATCTGTCTCGAACACGTGCTAAATTAAACCTAGCATGGAGATAGGACAAAAAAACTAAAATAAATTTTGTAAGGATTGGAGACTAAACTTGTGTTGCCGAAATTAAAAATATTTAAACATCTGGGCAAATTAAAGTTCGGAATTTACGGATCACAATTTCGAAAGTTGAAGTAAAAACATTATTTTTTTATTAATGAAAACTCTTATTTTTAAGCTTAGCTCTTGCGTTATTCGTTGCGTTGTGTTCAATATGGCGACGGACTGACCACCACCCGTCACATCAATGGACCTAAAATTGTCGGCTAATCATGGGTGCATAAGTATATGTATGGCTGCCTATCCCTTCGGGGATTTAATTCCATTGATCGGAGTTTCTCGTCGGGTCTTTTTTGTTCACTGTGCATTATATTGAATGTCTGGTCAATCCAGATGAACTCCGAACATCTGACAAACCAACCTATATAACAATCACTGCTAACAAACATTATAAGGCTTATGGTTTTGATACAATAAAAATTACGACCAACAATACGAAATACTGTGGCATACTTATTAACCTTCAATACACTACATTCTAATTTCGACCTTAGCCAATTAAAACATAATCAGATCTAGAGCCTACGTGACACAAGCAACTATCTAAGTTTTTTTTTTAATAGTATAATATAGCGAACGGGTCTCCTGATGGTAAGAGACAACCGTGGCCTATAGACACCATAGATGTTGTAGGTGAGCCGCTGCCCTGTGGTCAGGCTGTTAGACCTTGTGTGCAAGTTTACAGGCTACCCTAGCCCTATCGTCCAGATTGGACAATGTCATTATGGCGGCAGGAATAGGTAAGGCAGTGACGTGGACAAGGCAGGACGGACAGTGGATCGCTACCCGGGCGAGTTACTGCACAGCACTCTACCATCAGTGATTATGTTGGTAGTGACCCAGTTAACCTATGCCCGCCTTTTACGATCTGTTTGTTAGAAAAGCAGTTGGTCTATTCTACAAAAAGGGCGCTGACATACACGGGGTTTTTGTCTTGTAGTTTGGAGGGTCTAAGTACAAAGTAATTTAATTCTTTTTACGAATATAGGATAAGACAACAAACAAATAAATGGCTGTCCCGATGGAACACCGTAAATGTTTCAGGTAAAACATTCAAAATAACAACAGATTATTCTAGAATAATATTTAAATTACAAAGGGTTTTAGGATTACATTTATGGTGTCACCATATCGCTAGGGGGCGCTTAAGTATGTGGTCAAAAAGGTACGGAGCCATTCATTAAAGAGCACATGAAACTACCTAAGCTATGTCGGCCAGTTGAAGATTACGTTTTAAATTTATAATAGTGTGGGGACACAAGGATGAGCTATTTAAATTTCAGTTTACTATAATTTTTTATATTATATAGGCATTACTTTCCGGAAATCCATAGTCCAAAAATATAATTATTATATTGCAAACTTGTTCAAAAAAAAACTATGTAATTTCTTTTACAGATTTAAGACAAGCATAATGTCTCGCGCTTAAGTGAAGAAGACGCACCCTCAGTAATATCGCACGCTTAGAATAGAATTGGCCGAATTCAAAAAATGCAATTTGTGATAAATGAGCCCACGAATTGTTCCGCGTTTGTATTTAAATATTTTACATCATTCTAAAATAAATGCACATCACTTGATTGTCAGTGATAGTCATGTTACATTAGGTTCAGCCGTTACCGAGATTGGCCGGAACAAACAGGCAGAGACAAACATCGTAAGCTTAGAATTAAAGAGAACGAATTCAAAAAATGCAATTTGTGATAAATGAGCAAGAAAGTTTTCAAAAATTATAGTATTGAATAAATATTTTTTCTTAAGCGATTACTTGTAACCAAATTTTGTGGATTATCCATTTGAGTACACAAATTAGAATGTAAGTTTATATTTATGTTGAAATCGTGAAATCGAGTACAACATTTTGAGTTAATTCACTATAATACTAAGTGTGCGATATAAGGAATCAAGTCAAAAAATTTGTAAACTGTGATTTTAAATGCTAAGGCCGCAAAATGATATTCGCCACCGATTAGCGATTAGACGAAAGGAGAAATTTTCTAAATTTCACAATCATAACTTAAATAATAAGCATGTTATTTTAAAAAAAGCTGCTATATGCTTTTGGTGGAAGAGTCTTGCAACAATTCGCCCGGATTGATACCGCCTTACCTATTCCTGCCACAATAGCGTCAGTGCTCGCCATTGTCGTGTTCTGGTTTGGAGGGTAAGGTAGCCG
>DVZL01007305.1:0-10821 GCA_018236625.1 Lasaia peninsularis
TGTATTAGTATCGTTGTCTAACACCCATAACACAAGCATATAATTTGCTTACTTTGGGGTTAGATCAATTTGTGTAAAAAAAATATTATATTAAAACAAGCTATCCGCTTGCGTTTTAGCCCACGTGAATTATTTTAATAATACACATAACTCTCAAAAAGCAGAATTGCGTAAAAACATATTTTTAATGTAGTCAGTTAAAAAGCAACTTATGTTCTTTCTCTAAGCCAACTCTATCTCTGTACCAAATTTCATCAAATTTGGTTTAGTGGTTTAGGCGTGATAGGATTTATAACATTAGTAGAGAAGTAGGAACAGTAGGGATAAAATCATCACACACAAAACTTAATGGCAAAAGGGCAGTGTTTTGTTAAAAACAACCCTGTAGATGCTACGTTAATACGGCTGATACATTTATTTCCTAAAAATTAATAAAAACTAATAAAAATTAATAAAATAAATGGAACAGCGTAAATGTTAACATGTTGAGCTATTTAGAATTAGCAAGACAGACTGACAGATATAAATACACACATATCATTACGCCAAGTCCCTTAGTATCGAGTATCAAATGTCAATACTTACCAAGCTTCCTCCACATATATGTAGAAATATGGCGTCAAACAGACATTAGGAAGAAAAACAGTGAAATTTACAAGTTCAATGTTTTCCTTCCTAATGTCGTTTCGTAAAAATGTAACAGACAGACTATATATACACTACAATAATAAAAGATATATAAATCAATTGCTGTTCGTTAGTCTTGCTAAATCTCGAGATCGCCTGGTCGATTTGGCTAATTTTAGTTTGTGAATTGTCTGTGGAAGTCCATGGAAGGTTTAAAAATATTTTAAAAAGTGTTAGGAATATCGTAAAACAACAATTTCCTTTTTCGATAGAAACTATTCCTACATGTCAAACGTTTGATTATTGTCGTCGTTCAGAAACCAAATAAAATTTAAAAGATTTTTTTATATTGTAAAGTGCGGGCGGTACGAAATTCACCGGGATGACTAGTAATTAATAAAGATAAATGTAACTAAAAACAGTTAATGGCAACAATAAACAAACATTGCCTACAAATAGGTATAAGATGCCAGCTGTTATAAACAAAAAACCAATACACTTCACTTCCTGATGGAGAAGATAAGACATACTTTGTACAAAAGGTGACGTTCGGTGAACATTAAAATTTTAAAGGCATCACTAAACGCCTATAAATTTATCGATAACTTGTCCTCGCTTCATTTGCTTTAAACAAATTGTTAATTTTTTGATAACTATCATTCGGAACAGATGGTGTGATCCGCGACAAATATGGCCAAAATGATTCTGATCTTTACAACCAGCGTCAGTAGGGTTAAAATGTGTTTAGAGGTTTTTTTCTCAGGTAATTGAAGGTGAACGTGGCATGTGCCGGTTATGGGACAGGTTGACCACATGTGGCGCAATCTGCCGCGTATTTTATCGAATTTTTCAAATTATAATTTGACGGGTTAAATGTTTGGGGTAAGATAATATATTGCACTTTCATCACTACTTAAAAACCAACTTATCAAACGTAAAATAATAGACCGTTTGGTTTGTTTATGTGTAAGATGACGACGGTAAGTCTGCTGGTTGGAAACTTGGGGTTCCGTACTCAAGGGGTAAAATCGTGACCCTATTAGTAATTCGCTGTCCGTCTGTCTGTCTGACACTAGGGTGTGTCTCACGAACCATGAGAGTATCATTAAAATGATAAGTTTATTCACAAGCATTAAATAAATTAATATTACCTGTGTTCTGCGATACTATTAAAGAAACAACCTGTAAGCATTTCATAGTAACTGGGTACTTTAATAATTTCATAGTAACTGGGTCTAAAATAACTGTAATGTATATATCGAAGTCAGAAATAAAAAAGTAATTTGGGACTAAATTCTAAATAGCGAACGTCCAATAGAAAGACCAAATTTCGCCAAAAATATTCATAAGCTGTCATCAGGCGACTGGACCTACGCCAGATGCGGCAAACCGACGACAAAATATTCCGCTCCAAAATACTTACTCAAGTAAATCACCCTTTCTCCTTTTAAAATCATTTTTGAGAAATCGAGCGGTCATTTCTTAAACGCTCCCATCAAATTAAGTGTCGAAACTTTTCGAATATTGGCATCTCTTTTGGACAGGTATTTATTTATGAACTTCTGGAATAATTCCAGAAAATTAATTAATCGAACGTTGTAGGTATAACTTTTAAGTTCCGCCGTATTATTACAGCGGAACAAATAGTGCAGACTTCCGCACATTTTCCTAAACACCCCCATTACAGTCACCGGTCCGTTGCTTCGTTATTTATGCTCGGCATTAAAAACAAAATGATATGCCTTCGCCGCTGAAAATCTAAAAAGAATAAGCAATAAAACGATAAAACCCAAATCTGATACATACTAGGGCTGCAATATCCCGCTGGGCGTGCGAAAAGGACGGAGCAATACATCGACGAAATGAATAGGATGCTACTGTTTCATCTCTCACCTCTATCACTTTGCGATCTTTGAAGCGTCCTAACTCTTCCAGTAATAAAAGAAAACTCGACCTTCCCTCTAAGATGTGAATTGCTAAAATCGCATGCAGATTATAACAAATGGATTTGAGATTAATATAGTACGAGTGCCACCCCGTCTCATACCACCCCATTTGGCGTTCAGCATTCAAATAGGAATCGAACGGATGACCAAAACATAATATCGTTGGAAGATTCAGCGGCCATAAATCAAATGAGGAATAATCTGTTTCGGAGCGAGATAGTCGCGATGTACCCACCATAAAAACGCAAAACGTTTTGGCTGATTGAAATCGTTCTTGTTGTTTTTTTTTCCTTGACGTATACGAGTAAATATGGCGAACTTAACTTCTAAGAGAATTGCCACAAAAAGGTTTCGAGACTCGGGAAGAAACCATTCTTCGTTTATTTTAATCGTTTGAATGAATGTCCTAATTCGGGACGTATATTTATTGTTAATGATATTTCTTTGTTACTATAGATACAAGAAATCAAGTATTACGTAACGCAAATCTTGAAGATTATTGACCCTCCTTTACCCTCATGTAACGTACCGTAACGTTGGTATGGCACGTTACGAGGAAGAGTCCTCCCCCTCTCAAAACTATACGTAACACCCAAACGAGTATTTTTTCCCTCTAATAGTCACAACTATGCACAAAGTACTGGTAAGTCGCAAAAAAATTTTGATTGCGCCACTATAAAAAACAATGTTACGTAACACGTTGTTCGAACTCCCCCCCTCCCTTTGCCTCTGTAACGCATCGTAACGTTTTACATGACCCCCTTTTACCCAAAATGCGTTACGTAATAGTTGAACATTCTGTAATGACCCTATCTTATATTACCCGATGGTAAGAGATAACCCTGGCCTATAGACACCGTAGATGTTGTAGGTGCGTCGTTGGTCTGTGGTCGAACTGTTACACCTGCTGGTTTAGGCTTAAGACTAAACCAATTTTAGTGAATTTAACTAAAAAGAGAGCTAAAAGAGAGTTTTGGATTTTTAATAGGCGATGAGAATATGTATTAAAGTTCGACATTACCCAGTTTAGCACGTGCAGTATAAACGCCTTAAAAAATAAGAGGTTACTCAATTCGTGTGTGTTTTTTTTTGTATTCTTTTTATGACTTTGTTACAACATTATTCCGTGAGTTCCAAACAAATTTGAATGATTCCTTTTTTTAATTCGATGATGTTTGAGAGATCCGAGGTTAGAAGTTCGATATATATTTCGATTGAAAAATTAGGTTATTTAGTTCGACGACATGTTAATACATCTAATTGTAATGAGTGTTTTAACCTTCTTTGTTTTTAATCGTCTCTTTGGCCCCTCGAAGTTAGCGTACACGCCTAACTCCATCAATTAATCGTGAGGCTCGATTTCGATTCTCGACTGGGACAGGCATTTTTGTGATGAACATACATGTATGTATTTCCGGGTCTGAGTGTTTATCAAATTTATTCTTGTATATATTTACCTACTCGTATTAGTATCGTTGTCTAACACCCACAACACAAGCATTTGCTTACTGTGGGGTTAGATCAATTTGTCCAGAAATATTTAATCATTTAATTAACTATTAAAAAAAACTATATAAAAAGGCCAAAAAAATATACAGCCGAATTGACAACCTCCTTTTTTCACATCGGTTAAAAATAATAATCGTGCATAAAATGTGTGAATGCTAATATCAAATTAGTACCTACACACAAGCGACTTTTGACATATTACAAAATCTTGAACTATGAATGTTAAAAAAGCAAGGTAATTAATTGATTAATCGACGCGATTTAATCAATAAAAACCAAAAATTTATAATTGTACGTAAAATTAGACAAATGTTAACTCTGATATCTATACAAATTTTTGTCTATCTTGTTTACTCGCTAATCTCTGAAATGGCTGGACTAATTTTAACAGAACTCTCACAGGCAGGCAGCTAATGTGATTAGGAGTAGCTTAGGCTACCTTTATTTTAGAAACAATAAAACAAAGACGTGGTTAAAGTCACCACACACAGCTAGTATTCCATAAAATTTCCTTAATTATTCTTTTTGTGCATTTTCCTCTTCTTTTAGTCTCCATTTATAAAAAGGGTTAGAACTAACACCCATTAACTGGGAGTTGTAAAGTCTCATGTGTTCCTTTTTTAGCCCTCATAAGATTAGGTTTCTGTCAATGATATACATCCTTCTTCAAATATTTTAACATTTTTAAAAAATATATAGAGATGTTCCTTTGCCTAAAATTATTCTAAATTTCACCTATACGTAAGAAGCTCGTGTCACTATTTTCTTAGAAAATTACTACTATAAAGCCAACTTTTAAAAAACAAAAAAGTTGTTGCTAATTGATAGCAACGTTACTGTTTCTTATGGTAAAGTTTTCTACCTTCTTAGATTGTTACCGTAGTTCCTATTGTAGTTTACCGGTGTATAGTGTAAAATAACAGAGGTAGGTATATTGTATAATTGTGTAGGTAAGGCAGGTTTTGTCGTCATAAACTTTTTTCCATTTTTTTCTCAAAAACAAATTACATCACCGACACTAACGTGTACATCAAGATATAAGAAACAAATATTTTTGTCTTGGTAATTAATATATTATATATTTTTATATAAAGTGAATTCCAAAAATGTTCGTAATTATATTTATTAAAATTTATTTTTAGATAAATATAAGAAAAATTATAAGTTTCGTCTTTTCAATATTATATAGTCAGCTGCATAATCTAATTTAACATATCCTTATATATGTTCACGCCAGTTAAGTGTCACGAGTATCGGTGTAACTTATAAATCTTACTTTATTTTTAAAATGGTACATTGGAAATCTTAAAAAAGATTTAAATTATTCCAAATAAGGAACTGAGCGAAATAGTTATTCTACTCAACAATAGATGTCGCTACATGTGCGTCCACAACAATCACTATTCATGAAAGACGCCGACTCTCGCCGCATGGGGCGCCACGATCAACCATTGTTCTTTACCCAGCATCAGTCTAACTTCGATAACGCATAAATTCACCGGGTTCGAATCTTTTGTTTTATCTCTATAACGTATGGACAGCGCGAAGTGAGTCCGTATGATACCTCAATGCTTGTTTTGCCTTTATTAATGAAATATGTCGCTGTAGCCGCAGTTTATTTTATTATTTTAGTTCCCATTTGTTATCACGACTTTATCTTTAGAGGGATGCATCGAAAAGTAAATTATGAAGGTATTGTTCGATTCCAGTCGAACAATAGGAATGAAGCTAGCTACAGATAATAAATTTTGTATTAACATGACTTGACACTAAGACCGAAATTATTTCTTAAGCTTCGGAAGCCGTAATGAATACTTCATTTTAATTTTAAGCGAGGTTGCTGATCCTCGAATATTAAGGTTACGGCAAACATCTTGAGAGTCATTTCCTTTATGCAGGTTTAAGATCTGTGGGGCGGAAATTAATCATATGGCAGAAGCACTGATATTTTATTAGATTCGCTTTACAGGGACTTTTTAAGATTTTATATTTTAGGTACACATTGATGGTCGCGGCTTTACTCCATTAATTTTATCATTTTACAGGAACTTTATACTCAAAAAGAATAATTTCGATAATTTTTGTGACGTTCCGCGCCATATTATATCGGGCTAATTAATTTTTCTTATATCTTAGTAGACATAATATTCGATTTGACTGACTATATTAGTGACTTTTAAATTTCTCATTTCAGATATACATTGATGCTCGCGGCTTTACCCGATTAGTTTTTTTATTTCGCAGAAACTTCATATTCTACAACAATAGATAATATAATATTTGTGATATTACGCGCCATAATATTATATATAGTTTTTTAATACACATTATTTTATTAGATTGGCTTTACTAGTGGCTTACTACGGTTATATATTTTAGGTACACATTGATGCTGGCGGGTTCACTTTTATTATTTAATAGAAACTTTATATCCCAAAAGAGTGTAAATAATATCTGTGTTATTCCACACCTTATTATATCTAACAATTTTTTTTATCTTCGTATACAAAACCTTGTATTATTAGATTGTCTACATTGTCGACTTTTAAAATTTGATATTTTAGGTACAAATTAATGCTTGCGCTTTCAAGCGATTAGTTTAGTTATTTAACAGAAATTTTGTATTTCAAAATTATATAAATATATTTTTTTAATATTTCACGCCTTATTATACTATCTAGTTAAATTTTCTTAACGTACATAATATTTTATTAGAGTGGCTTTCATAATGGGTTTTCATAATTTCATTTTTTATATTCCAATAATTATAGAATTGAAATAATCTTTGTGATATATATTAATATATGAATTTATATGCATATATAGCAAAATATTTTATTAGATTGGCTATAAAACCTAGTGAATTTTCATTTACATATTTTAGGTACAAAGTGATGCTCGCCGCTTTCTTCGATTTGTTTTATCATTCTACAGATTCTTAACATTACAAAATAATATAAATAGTAATTTTAGTTAAATTTTCTTATCTCATTCTGTATACGAGCATTTCTCAATTCTCAATTCGAATCAACGATCTCAGAAACGGCTCCAACGATTGTTTTGAAATTTTATATTTTGGGGGTTTCAGGGGCGATAAATCGATGTATTAATATATGTAAATAAAACCTAGATACAGGTTTTATTTACATATATTAATACATAAACATTGTACTTTAGTATATATATACCATATTATTATGCATCATGAAGTATCAAACAAAGGCGCTTTCTCTGTCCCTATATCCCTATGTATGTTTAAATCTTTAAAACTACGCAACGGATTTTGATGCGGTTTTCGTGAATAGAAAGAGTGATTGAAGAGAAAGATTTTTATGTATAGTATACCCGCGTGAAGCCGGGTCGGGTCGCTAGTAAAATATAAAAAAAATTATAAATTGTACTCGTAATAATTTTCTTTAAGTAGGGAGATAATCGTGTTCTAACCCTTTAGCGACTGTCCCGGTCTAGGGGACCTAACTGTGCTCAATCTAAATGAACGTAATAATCATCACTGCCCATTTCTATTGCCCGTGGATATAATTATCCTTGACATTTGTTATTGTTACAGTGTAAGCAAAAACTATTCTCATTACTAACCTATACCCGAGGGTTTGTGCGACGGAAATAAATCTTTTTATTTTAATGTGGAGGTATTATTTTTTTCATATCTTTACGCAAAGTTCCTTGCAGATTAGGCAGAGAGTATCTAGTAGGTACCAAGTGTCACACTTTCAACATAGGTACTAGGTACTAGGTACCTATGTTGGAAGGTAGGTACTAGGTACCTAGGTTATTTCTTTCTTATTTATGATTCTCTTCATACGACCATGACAGTTTCGGAGATTCCAGATTCAGATCCAGGTGAACATCTAATTTCGATATGTTTTTAAGTCATTAAAATTTGATTAATATTTTAATGTACTACAAATAAAGATGAGTTCAAAATAATATATAGATATTGAGGTTTAGTGTCAAAAATCTATTTTTTAACGACAAATTTCAAAATTTTCAAAAACTATTTTAATATTATTTACATAAGTCAAAGATATCCGCTATTACCTGACTAATTTTTCAGGAACCTGAAATAGATTCTAAACTGGATCTTAATTATTGTGTCAGTATTATATCGATCTAAAATTAGGTGTAGATTTTTAGTACTTCAATAAAACACACGTTGTCCAAAATATGTTTTTTTTAGTAACACATTTCAGTTATTTACATTAAACCCATAAAGAGATAAGATTTGGTTGTAGGTTTGTTTGCATTGAAAAGATTGCAAACTACTGGACAAATTTGGAAAATCATTTACCATATGAAGCCAATATTATCTCTGATACTGAACACATGCTTTCATCCTTTTCACATAACCTCTGAATGGCTGAACCGATTGGGTTAAAACTTTGTATGAGTATTTTTATAATACTCATACAAAGTTTTAACCCCTATAAATACAATTTACACCTATAAATAAAAATGAATAGCCGTAATGTATGTATGAACATATTCAGAACGATTGCAACAAATATAAAGAGTATGCTTCCATACAACAAACGTGATTTTTTTGCCGTTCTTATAGTTGATGGTACGAAACAATGGCTACAATTAAATAAATATAAATTATACGTTAAAATATTTGCACACCACATCATGGTAGAATATGTTGGTATAATTAAAACATTTTGTTTTGTAAAAACTTTTAAACAAACATATTCGGCAAATAAATAATTTATATTTCACAGTTAAAAAAGGACCGAGTTCGACTCACACTTGGTTTCACTTAAAGGCAACATAAACCGTAGAATTATTAATAATATTTAAAAACTAAATTGAAGCGTTACAATGAATTTTTATGTCGTTAAATATTTAAATAACACATTGAAAAGGGCGTCTAAAATATCAGATGAAAATAAAGTACGCAAAATTAAAAGCCTTACTAATAGCATTTTAATTAACATTTAAAAATATTACGAATCATCCAAATCCGTTCGCCCTCGACACTAACGAGCGGGGGTGACATAATCGTAGAAACAAATCTCACTACTGGTGCTGCATGTAAATGATGATGATTAATTTGTTCTTCAAATGACTAGAAGGGTTAAAAGGCGAGGGGTAATTCGGCCACTTGTTCGGAGAATTCTGGGCATGCGATCCCCGTTGAATTTGCAGTGTTAAATCACACGAGTAGATGTATACAGAGGGTTAGCTTGTGTTTAGTGTTTTTTTATATGAAACTAGCTGTGACTACGTATCTTATCTTATACATTTCTAAAATATAGTACCCTAATATATCCGTTATTATATCAGCTGTCTGCCAGTGAAAGTCCTGTCAAAATCGGTCCAGCCATTTCAGGGATTAACAGACAGACAGACAGGCAGACAAAAATTCCAAAAACTATTATTTTTGTATGTATGACATCTTAAGATACATATTATTATGCATTTAGCAAAAAAAGGGTGCGCACTCATAGAGGCACATAAGCACTGTTTACACTTTGAGACAGGATGTGCTCTGATGTGTTTAATTAAACTCCGACATTTCACCATCAAGATCACACAATCTATGAAACCAAATAAAAAAAAGCTAAAAATGTATGAAAGAAAATGTTTTTGTAACGGAGTAATTCGCCGTATTCGCAGTGTCTGTGCCTGTGCACGCCGCTGTTTAATATTACATTCAAACACTTTAATTTTATTTATTTGTATAGATTATACAAAATGAGTCATCATTATGTTGCTCGCACTGATCCGGCGACGGTAACCTCAATACAATCAATCAACTAGATATTTCGATTTATGTAAGTAACCACTGATTAGATTTTGTAAATCTGTTTTCATTTGCATGTAACCTACTAAGCATCGATAGTCTAGTGGCACGTGCTTCGTACTACCGTTTAGGTAGTTTCAAACCTCGTTATGTACCAATGAGTTTTTCTAACTTAAATATGTACTCTATAAGTGAAGAAATCATTGTGAGGATTTGTGCCCGATATGGCTAACGGCCTTACCACCTGTTACATGGGACCTAATATCATCGGCTAATTGTGAAGCTCTGCATACCTTTTTGGGGGATAAGGAAAAAAAAATTAAAAAAATGTAAATGGTATGGTAAAGAGTGAACGCTCTGAGGTAGTCTGTGGTTTAATTTCCACACTGCCATTTCGTACCATTTGATTGCCTTTGTGCCGTCCGCGAAGTTTGATGGAGTGTAGATATTTCCGTTTGAGAGTTCTATTAATTACGTACTCTCGGAATTCTAGCAGCAAAGGTCTTTCCCGAGCTGAGGAGGAATTCCGTTTTGTAGGTACAATTATGCAAAATTAAAATTACTTGGGCGTCGGTGGTCTAGTGGTACGCACTTCGGACTTTTATTCCGGTACTCCAGTTTCAAAGCCCGCCATGTACCAATGAGTTTTTCTAACTTAAGTACATTTTCTGAGTGCTCTTACGGTTAAAGAAACCATCGTGAGGTAACTCGGGCTTTGTTCCCGATATGTTGACTTCTTATTACATCAGCCATCTGCCAGTAATTGTCTCGTCAATTCCAGACATTAGCTTATACAAACAGACAGACAAAAATTAAAAAAAATATATTATTAACCATAATACATAGTAGGTACATAAACCATTATGTACCTACTGTGTTACCTACACAGTACATCTACAGATCGCCTCTGTGGTGTAACGGTACAGGTGTCGCCTGTTAAGACCGTTAGCCACGTGGGGTCCCGGGTTCAATTCC
>DVZL01007306.1:0-10820 GCA_018236625.1 Lasaia peninsularis
ATTTGTTATTGTGTATTTACTTATAATGGAATGGATGAATAATAATAATAATATCATAATTATTTATATTTCTATTCATATTTTTCTACGGATGCTTGCAGCAACCCATTTACTAATAATTTAATAAATATTTAAAAAAATAAATACTTTTTGCCTTTCACCGAAATGTTGGGAACTTCTGAACGTTTATTTACATAATCTATACGTTCTCGTGACAGATAGTATAGGTAATATTCCTTACACTGCGACTGACATTTGTGTGGTTGAGAATATCACATCATCCTAATTTTTCGAAAGTTCATGCGATCATTAAAATAACCTAGGGGCGGCAGTCTCGATATAGTTATTAATTTGCGACCAATTTCTCTCGTTAAAGTCTAACGATAAATAGTTTACGATTTGTCATAGATAATTCATATTTAAGTAAAAATATACATACGCAATTAAATTAGGGGCTCAAGTATTACTTAACGCAATTTGGGGGCTCTTGTAAAACGTTACGATGCGTTACAAGGACAGGAAGGGGGTTCAAACGTGTTACGCAACATCATCGTTTTTTTTGTAGTGGGGCAATATATTTTTTTAGTGACAGTTCGGTACTTTGTGCAACATAGTTGTGACTTTTATAAGTAAAAATGCTTAGGGTGTTACGTATCGTTTTGAGAGGGGGGAGGACGGGAAAATTAACAACGTTACATGTAGGGAAGAGAGGGACAAAAATTGCGTTACATACGAAACACTTGAACGCTTTCTTACATATATTACTTCCTTCGAAAATGACATGGAGATTATTTAGATGGTGTCATGCCACAAAATGATTGCACTATGACTACGACATTAGCTACGTTGCCTACTTGTCATGTTTACGAAATCACATGTCATTTTGATAGTAGACGTTTGGAATACGCATAGATAGATTGCTTTTTTGATTGTTTGATCTTTGTTAGCTGTGTCTATACTGCCACCGGGGTTTGTAGAGCAAAAATAAAACAAATTCATTGTATTGTGTAAATTTTATTTACCTCTTATGCATAACGTATGTCGTCATCGCATTACAAATATTACATAGTTCAGAGTACATTGGTCAAAATAATCGCCTATAACAGTTTCAACTTTAATACAATTTGTTCACTCTGTGACCGCAGGGAAAGCGATAACTCACAAAAGCCTGACATACCGCCCTGGTACAGATACATTAACACCTCTAACTATATCAAGCTAGAATATCTCAGAACCTATACTACTTCAGGCAGTCTCACAAAAATCACAAGCAAAACTCATAAAAATAACCGCTCATTACCATTACAATTCTGGTGAACTAATTGTATCCTACCTAATCTTGTTGAGCTTTTCGTCTTACAAGTATACTACATCTTGATAAATTTTAATCTAAGTAATCATTATCACACTTGATACATGATACATTAATGCATGACACAAACATGTGAATATTTTATGAGTTAACATGTTAACGCCAACTTATTACATGACATGTGACAAAAATGTCAATCAGTTGTTTAAAAAAACAACATGCGCATGTTACTGTATAAATATGTGAACGAACAAGATGTTATAAAAACTTTTACAATATACCGTAAGTCGTGTCATATTTGTCATATAAAATATCTATGGAATGAACCTTAAAAATAAAATAATAGGTATTAAGACTGTTGATAATTTTCTTGTACTTCCTACCTAATCTTAAATAAATATTTAAAAAAATGACTGACATTATCAACATTTATCTTGTAACTTGATGCGCTTGATTTTATTATCGTTTGTTGATTCACAACTCTGTTGAATTTCAACCTACGTTCGATCTAGAAAGCTGCCAGTAGTATATATTCTCAGATAACTCGTACGCAAAATTATATACATTGGAATTGGACTAAGTTCTATACATTAATTCCTTATTGTGAAGGTAACCTTACTCTTTGGTAGCGCGAGCCACAGGGACTATAGAAATATGCGGTGGAATGTTGTCGAGATGTGTTATGGAAACGCTGTCTTAACGGACGCCATCTTGTTACAGACGCCATTTTATTAGAGGTATCATTTGTCAAAGCTGCCAATTTATTAAATTAGGTTTTGGGAAACTAAAACACTGCATCTATACAATAAAATAAATTAGACTAAGTACAAAAATAATTTAATTATGATTTTAATTATTGTTTTGTAAAATTAAAACGTGTTTATTAAAAATAATTAGTATAAATTATATAAAACTTATGTTTTAATGTGTTGTAATTCTCCAATTTTATATTGTGATGGTAATAATAACTCATTCAATTCTTAATTATATAGTTTGTAAATTATTCAAAATGACGCCCATTTAAGAGTAGCGTTTCCAGACACGCGAGGCGCGTCCGTTTGGCACTTGTGGAGTAGAGTGCGCGCAAAAAAAAACCAAAGGACAGCATCCCAGCGCGGGACGTAAATACTGTAGCTTCAATACGACGAATGTGCTCGAATACTACACTTACGTTTTTCACATTAATGTGCAATTTGTCACTTATCCACTCTATCCACATTCGAGTAAGTGACAAGTCAGATACTGAGGGTATTTCTCCAAAATCTTAGGTACCTCCAGGATATATAACGATTATATCTAATATATTTGCATATAAATTGGTTAAAATTATTAACTGTTTAACACTGGCTAATATTTCATTGACGCGTTTTTGTCATTTCTGATAGCAAAACGAGCCTGTTTCTAGGCCAACTAAATTATTTAACATCACTGTTTTTATTTTGATAATGTTTATATCTCACATTTTATATAGGTACTATCATAATTATCAGTATTAAGAAACACTTTTTTCCTGTTCTTAAGGGTTCTTTTTAACCTTTTAGCTATCGAGATTAGAAATTGAATGTATAATGCGATCTATAGAGATCGCAGTACGACAAATTAGATACAATAGGGCCTATCATTTGAGCATAAACAACAAGACAAAGTGACTATCACGTTGGTTTTGACAATGTTACCCTCCTGTGCTCGTTAAAATAAATTAGGGAAATTTCCCAAAATACATAATTACAATGAGAAAAAAATTTACCAGTTTCTTAAGGAGAAATATCCAAAGTATCTGCAAATGATACATTGCAAATCAATATTTGAATTTTATATCTATTGACAACTGCTTCCATTATCCATGAGCATCAATCACATATTACAATATGGTCGAGGTTTTAAAAATGGCGGTGAAAATAGTATATTTCATACAGTTAGACTATTTAAATGACACTCATCATATTTGATATCCGAAGCAGCTCGCATCAGCGGGCAGCTGTAATCGCACAATAAAATTTGAACCGTCAACGGGCATGTTATAAACGTATTCTATAGTATTTTGATATATCTACAAAATGGTTTAAATATTTTAAAGCATACTAATAATTATATTTTTGTATTTGAAATAGTGTTTAAATTGTTCGACGAAGTCGTATCAAAAACATACACAGATGTGCAAGAAACACACACATACATATCTTCACACCATGTCCCTTGCATGGAAGGCAGAGTATCGAGTGTCAATTGTCACAATTCCTACATTCGTACTTCGCTTCCTCCACTTTCATCACTCATGAAGAATTAGGAACATTTAAAATGTTATATATAAAAAAAAAAGACGTGGAGTTGTATAGTTTAGATAGAAATAAGTCTAGAAAATATACAGCTTTTGATTAGGAATAGCAAAAAAACTTATTTATCATACATTTTTAAAAAATTTGAGCGGAGAGACTACTTGAGAATGAAAAACTAGGGTCCAAGAACATTTGAAATATCTGTCAGTTGCTTATTTAGTGTTTCGTTAAGTTTATGTTCCAAAAATCAGTATAACTGTAATGTACCACCGACCTAAAAAATAGGCAATTTTTTTTTGCTTAATTAATGACACAATTATACATTTGAATCTTCTTTTAAAAAATAATAGCCATAACTTAAAATATGGCGGTTTAATTTAACATGTGTACGGATTATATCTCAATTTAAATAGATTACACATTTTTAAATTATATGTTTGTGGTATGGGTCAACAACAATAATAGTAACAAATGGATTGACTTTTTTTTATATATCTATTATTGTTTTTAAGCATATTTTCATATTATTTTTTTATATTTGAAATGTTTTGTCAAATTTTTGTATTTTGATTACTCGCAATAAATATTTCTATTTCTAAAAATAATATTATAAATTCGATAAACCCTCAGACCCAGACTTACAGACAACTATGTAAAATACCAGTCTGTTGGGAATCAAGCCCGAGCCTGGCCATCCAATGGCGCTTGGTATGAACACTGAAATCTCGATCAACGAATCTTCACATAATAATGTTTTTGATACGACTCGACAAACCATCTTATAGAAAAGATTAGATATTTTTTTGATTAGTAAGCAAACACGTCCAGTGGCTACAGTCGCTTTAACATTATAATACTGTTACACATATATATACACGATTTATATCTCCACTCAAAGGTCATTTTCACCTTTAAAATATGATGACAACGGCACATGTACCGTTCGACACACATGAGGTAATATCTCCAGTGTTGTCAGTAACATAAATAATAAACTAAGTAATAAATAATTAAAAAATAGAAATAAATTTTCTAAGTTTATCCGTTTGAACACATCCTAGCTACAGGTCTAATATAATATGCTACAGTCGATATAAACGCTATATAGAAACCATTATTTACATCGTACACTACTGATACATTCAGTAAATTAAACTCGGTTGTGACTCGGTTAACTAACCTGGTACCTCAGAATACCTGGTACATCAGAAACATACACCACGAGTGGGTATTAACTGTGTGTACATCGAGTTAGTAAATTTATAAATTTTTATTTCTGTATTATTTACGAATAAATATCTTTTTTTTAAATATATATAATCCAATATATAACAGATTAAAAAAATATTTTAAAACACACTGTATATAGTTTACACTAGTGTGAGTACTGTGAATGTACCAGTTAGAGTTAACCGAGCTGTACATATATTTTATTTAGTTAGCTATTACATCGAGTTAAGTGAAGTAGAGGCCACGGTGAACACTTGATTATCCCTGGAATTAAATAAAAATTCCAAATTTATAAGGTCCTTTGATATTAGTAGCTTAAATATTTTTAAAAAACCCAATAAAAATTAAAATATTAAAAACATATCATGTATAACTTGTAGTATTAATATTTATATAAAAACGTCACCGTTGCCTCCATCTTAAGTCGATGTATACAGATTATAAAACGCTTAACAAAAATATACCATAGCTACGCTCCACTCATGTCTATGTGGGTATCGTATAATAAAATAGAAGATTATAAAACGATATCGTCAACACTGTACACGAGACTAGTGTGTGCTCCCGTCTGTCGCCGGCCCCAGAGCTCCGTCACTCTAAATGCAAAACGAACAGCGCTTAACTGGTCGAAATTGAGAACAAATGATACATTATTCCTGCCAGTTACATATACCATTATTATTATAGACATTTGTTTTATTAGCAGTAGATTTTATAGATAAGTAAACAGTTAGGTTTATATGGCTTATTATATATTAGCCGATACCTATTGTATAAATAAGAAAGAACTGATTTAAAAAAAAATCACCACTATAAATGTAAATTTTATAGAAGAAGAAAAATGAATGATATAGAGTTAACAATAACTCAGTTTTATTATATTTGAACTCAAATAAATGAAATAATTAAGCCTAGTTGTACCATTTCCTTATATGATTACCTATTTCTACGATATAAAAGAAGGATTTTACATTATTAAAATAAAATGACCATAAAAATACAACAAAATTGTTCTCAATTTCATCCATGTAGACTTTTATCCAAAAATGTTAATAAAGTAAGTACAAAGTATTGAGACAAACGGACAGGCACACATTGATCTAAGTTAAGCTATATACACTGACCTCGGCGAGGCACTTGGTAGACAATATTAATATCTCAACTGATGCGCTGAGACACACGCGCGTATCTACTTTTAAATATGTATTATCTAATAAAATTCATAATTTAACTTTACTACTAGAATAGTTCATCAGAATGTACTTTATTTTAAATCACTAGGAGAATCTATGGATTGTTACTATCACATATTGCATTTTTTAAAATATTTGAATTTGTATTTTGTAGTGAATAAAGTTAGACATTAATAATAATGTCGTTGTGAAATTTTGGTAAGTTACCAAGTTGTAGTGTAGATCTAGTAAGTTGTTGTTACCACTTTACATTTGATTGTTAAGTTGTGGAACAAAACTACTGCTGAATTCGTATTGAAATAGTAAGTTAGTAATACCAATTTCTATTGCAAATCAAGTGATTGTTACTATTTTTTTACTTTATAGTTAAGTCGTAGTAATTAAACACTCAGTTTATATATTTTTAATAAAATATAAAAGTGAAATATTTGGCAGAAAAGTTTTTCTTACAGCAAAATCATTAATTAAGAGATTATTATATGTATAGATCAGGACAATGATTTACTTTTATTCAAGTCAGGTCGTCAAGGATCAATACAAATGAATATTATTATAATTTGATTTCTCAGGTAGGGGAATTATTTAGGTACTTTTTTTGTTTCATCTTTTTTCCAACGGATATTAGATACGAATTTGATTTGCTATAAAAGGCATAGGTTCTTTATGGGAGAAAATATTATTGATTCAATGATCCAACAATAATAACCACAACACTTTCCGTATAGGCATAATGCGAAGACCTTTACTTGATCAGTTTTAGTAATAATAAAGATACTTAAATGAAATACATAGTTTATTGAGTCAATCGTTTATATATTTTTTAATGTCATAAAAGATTATAGTCGTAGATTTTCCCAGTGATATTAACTAAATAATTTAAAGTTTGCAGTAAAACTCATATTACACATCAGAATAAAAAATATATTTGGCTCATTAAATAAAATATATTGTTGCCACATTGCAAATCTACTTTTCGGAAATTTCAAAACGTCTGTAGAAAAAAACTACTATTTCATGGGGATGTCATATAAAAAACTACTTGGAAAATACTCAGATCATTGGAAAATGTTGGCAATATTGTCAAATAGGACGCACTCCAGACCTATCTCTACCTTAAATATATGATAAATTGTGATAGTATGGAATACACGAGTTAAGTACATTAATCTACCGTCAGAGCACTTTTGATCATATTCATATAAAGCATTACGCTACAACAGTTCATAGTTATCATACAATTTAGTTTATTATCAACAATTCACTATGGCAACACTCGTTTCTGACCAAATCGGGATACGCTAAAGATCTACACTTTCGATTTCATAAAGTATATGGGTTTCTCCCAAGAATGTTGCCAGAGTAAAACATAAAGCCATATAAAGTATCTTACATTTGGAGACTAAAATAAGTTAATAAATAAATGGGAATCGTAATATTTACAAAAGTCACTTACATCGATACTTATTGGGCAGAATCAACAGAAACTGTTATCTTATACATTTAGCGCCACTTCGCTGCCACCATTATGATAATCGAAAAAATTCACGGTAGAAAAAATTCTACCAAAAAAAATTAATCCAAAGCTGCATTCAACGCTGGACAAAACATTAATCGGGGTACATTCAATTGACATATAGTAATACAGAAAACTAGAAAAAAATTATCGAAGATATTATCCGCGAATTATATATATATATATTTAATATGTATTTTGGTAACGCAAAACAAATATTTGAGCGTGTATTTGTTTATATTTGAATATATAATTTCGAAGGGTCTATACCTATGTGTGGGAAGTATTTCCGAGTAGCATTGCGCAGTTGAGGATCCCAGGCGGCACCCCAGTCCCCTAGTTGAGGGTGTGGTGTCAGGAGGCGGCGTGGTCGTGCGTCTGGCGCGCCTGCCGGTCGGTGCCCGCCGCCAGCAGGTTGTTGTACTCTACTTCTAGGATTTGTCTCGCCTGTACAAACATACACTGCTACAATACCATATTCTAACACACGAATCTAAAAGTCTCACTAAAATGAACCCTATCCTCTACAAATAAGGATGAATCATTTTTATAGACATCTATAGATTTTAGAATGTTTTATGGACGAAAAGACTTTTTTTTTGGGATAAGAGGGCGGAAAGGCACACGAGTCTCCTGATGGTGAGAGACAACCGTGGCCTATAGACACCATAGATGTTGTAGGTGCGCTGCCCTCAGTGGTCGGGCGTTTAGACCTTTTATGCAAGTCCCCTACCCTCCGGAACGGAACCCGAAAATGTAGTATGGCGACAGGAATAGGTAAGGCGGTGGATCCCTACCCGGGCGAGTTGCTGCACAACACTCTACCACCAGTGGTCATGTTGATAGTAACCCAGTTAACCTATGCTCGCCTCTTACGAGCTGCCTTACGAGCAACAAAAAATAATTAGTGAAATCGCTCCAGCCATTCACGCGTGATGCCGTGACCAAGGAAAACGGGTTATATAGTTATATAGATAGTATTTATGGCCAGACTAAGCAGATATGGATAAATAAACAGGCACTTAGACAAATAACTTAAATAGATATCTATCTATAATTTCTTACGATAAAAGTAAAAGTTTGAGAATGACCAAAACGAGGTTATTACTGCCCCAAGTGGGTCAACACGTATTGGAAATAAAAAAGTTTTTATCTTTTTACAACATATATTGCTTTTACCGTGTTGTATTTTATTATTGTTTGTATTATCATTTTAGGGTTCCACACACAAAGGATAAAAAAGAGACCCTATTTCTATGATTTCACTGTCAATCTTCTGTGCTAAAATTTTCACGGATGATATATTTCTGATGCCACCATAACAGCAGATGCTAAAATATTGAATGAAGTCAATATTTAAATGAGCTCTTATACAATAAAATGACCTAACCCGACCGATAGATGTCGCTACTAATTTTTAGATCCCAGTAGGGGAATGAGTAGTCACTCAATATAATCTCGGAATATCTAATTTTATATTCACGTTAAACAATTAAACAAAAATAAAAATTAAGTTGTATTTGTAACATGTTATTTTACTTGCCGTTATTATAATCGTAGATAATAGATACGGTATCGAATCCTTCATGCACGAGTCTGACTCGCACTAGCCAGTTTTCATTTTATACATATTTTTGATAGGTTTCATATAAATATGATCAAAATTCACCATGAGATTTTGTATTATAACTTATACTCTATAATAATTATTTTTTATTTACTTAAGTGATATAGGTATTTAATTGCCTGTTATTACTTAATTGGAACGCAGTAAAACTAAAAAAATACTTTACATAAATTATTTTTTTTTACATTTTAAAAAGAACCAGTAATAGTAACAGTAAGTAAGCATTTCCTATACAAGTTAAATTTAAGTTAAGCATTTTAAAAGAACAATACTTTAATTCATCCATACAAGAAATTATTACACATTCCATACTTACGAGAAATGTAGCCAGGAAAAAATTATTAACTACTAGAGCTAAAAATTATTATGGTTGTAGAACAACTGCTTATATTGTACCCCACCTCATTAACGATTTACCGGATAGCTTAAAGCAAAGTATAACTGAAAGAAATTTAAAGAAAACCTTAAAGGATCATTATTTACATAACATGATTAAGTAAATATTTTATTTATAGGCTTGCATGCGCTCGAAAGTTACATGATACTTTGTATATGTGTGTGTGTTTATTCAACGCATATATACATATTCGTATTTATCTTATTATTGTGTCACTGATTTTTGTTTTCAATGTAATACCTCATAAGGACCTCTGTGGTCTAAGAGGTATGTTATTAAGCTTACTTTGTTTTTAATCTTTTGGAAAATAAATTAAAAAAAAAAAAAACTAGATAATTTCAATCATATATATTGTATTTCAATTATCTCTATAACAACAAATACTAAAATATATATTGAATTAAGTATTTAAAGGGACATACGACGAATGACCCGACTCGACCAATAGATGTCGCTATCAAAATTTAGATGACAAAAATGAGTTAGGATGTGTAATGTGATAAACGATATTTTTTTGGGGAATTTGTAGACAATCGATTCGGTACGAAATCCCACTGGTGACATCAGTTGTCTTCCCGTCAAAATTGGTCTAGCCGTTTAAAAGATTAATAGTCACAAACTGTCAGATATATAGAAAAAAATTAAATAAAACCTTGAAAGCATACATATGCATTTAGTAAAAAGCGGTTATTTTAATATTACACACACTTCAATTTAATTTATTTGTATAGACGAACAATTATTATAATTAAGCTTATAAAAATATTATGCTCGCCATAATACTTGTAAATTCTTTTTGGCATCTGACTCAAACTTTTCGGTTTCGTACTTGAAATCTTGAACCTTTTCAAGAGGGTCCATGAAAGGAAATTTCTTTTGTACTCATGCCAACATACTTGGCAAAACCGCGCAGCGATCCTTTGACGAGGTACCTCTCGGTCCCAAAATAATTTTCAAATCGAATGATATTTTTCGTATAGAGTTTGAAACGGTCACGTTTTGGAGATTACCGTAACTTTATAATATTGAATTATTGGTTAAAAAAAGTACCTTCACGCCTATTATCCTCGAAGGCGTAGGCAGAGGTGTGCTAGTATATCCGTAGTAGATATACTAGAACACCCACGATTAGCCAAGGTATTAAGGTCCACAATGTCATAGGTGGCAAGCCTATCGCTTTCGGCACATTCCGATTCCGGGCAATGTAATGCCTACTCAGTCTAATCTGAAAAACTTTTAAGAAAAGTTGCCCGACCTGGGAATTGAATTCGG
>DVZL01007307.1:0-10820 GCA_018236625.1 Lasaia peninsularis
TCTAATTTGATTTGATTTTCATATTTTTGACAAAACTTTAATTTTGATTTAAAAACTCGTCGTGACTGACACATATCATTATACAATAAGCCACTTTTTGGTTTTCCATACAAAACCCAAGTGTTATATGCTAACCTGGCCGCTCTGTGAGCCTCACTCACATACTTATTCCAACCTGGTACATTTCTATGCAACTTTACAGTCGGGCCTTTATAAGTGCATTCAGCCGATTCGCTAAGCACTCTAACTATGTCATTATACATTTTACTTAATATTATTCTATGTTTATAATCTTTACAAAATTTATCAGCACATTTTGTAAGTTCCACTGGAAAGTCAATTTTTCTTAATTCTAAGTGACAATTATATGAATAATTATTGATTTGTTCCACATCCCTCTCACCCCATATAACCTTATTATATGTAGTAATGGGTACAAAAATCTTAGGTTTAATTAATCTTATATCACATTCGATTAGTAACGGAAAATGATCTGACCAATAAATATCATACAAGACTGATACATTAGAAACACATTGCCTAGCAGCAATCGTGGTGACACAATGGTCAAGCCAGCGTTGGCAACCGTGCGCATCACTTAAAAAGGTATACGCATCACTTGGTAAGATATCAACATCTACACATGACCACAATTGTTCGTTACAGAAATTTAATAGTTCATTAAAAAATAACTCACCTGGGTGGGCATTAAAGTCCCCAAGTATGAAAACTGATTCAACTTCACTGCTATCAATCATCGCATTTAAATCACTAAGACATTCCGTAAACTCACTCAAGTTGTCTACACATGCAGTAGGCATGTATACCGATATTACCAACACTGATCTATTTTCATGCCTGAGTATAATGCCAGCAATACGCACATTCACACACGGCAACACTGTTACACATGGAAACTTAGACTTTCTCCAGAGCAGTGCCACCCCACCATACGGTCTTCCTCGCAGTACTCCCTTAGACGTGTCTACAGCAGACGTACCCGTGTACGCAAAGTCATTATCCAAGGTACCTAAGTAAGGTACATCATGTGGCAGTAACCAGGTCTCTTGGAGAGCAACGATATCTGACATGCGGCATAACTTTCTTACACAGTTTTCAGATCTCATAACGTTCTTACAATTGAAACTTAATAATTTTGTCGATTGTATATCCATTTTATATTATTATTAATTATTATTTTAATACTGTATATATTATAAACATATTTTATGTCATTCCTTTATTCGGTCGAACATTATAAAACCGCCGAAATGACACTCCCTCTGGCCAAAAATCATCCTTCAAAAAAGTTTCTAACATTTGTTGTGGTACAAAAATCCTAAAAGAGTTATATTGTTTTTCTCTTTTTAAATTCCATTTTGTTACAGAAATGTCAACATCAATTTTATTTTCAATATAGTTTTTGATATCGTCAACTGTTGTCTCTTTAGAAACATTATAAATATATATAGGTACCTTAAAAACAGCTGCTCTAAACTTAGACTCAAACTCAACGACTGCCTTCCCCCTGTTTCCTATAAACTGATTTCTTAGTCTTTTCCTCTGTACCTGTCTCCATTCTTCCGTAACCTTGTCGGATTTCCATACTCCTTCTTGTTTGGTTATATTTGCATAAGACTTAGCGGATGTAGTTTGCCTATTTTGAACTTTATTATTACAAGTGGTATACGACTTAGATTGTGTAGATTCATTATTTTGGACTAAATGCGGAGTAGTTGAAACGATTGGTGACGGTGTTGTCTGAGGTACTGGAGAAGTTTGTCGAGGGGTGGACAATGGTACGGGGTTCTGCACAGTACAAACAATATCCCTATTTAATTCTGGGACAAATGTGATGTCTTCTCCCTTCTCATTCAACTCATTCATTCTAATTGCGTTATTGTTATAACTATTAGCCGAGGTGGCTTTCTGATTACTTACCGGGAAAATTCCCGTCGGGCCACTATTATATTCGAAGCTCTCAAAAATACGGCTACCTTTATTTATGTTATTGCAGGTGTTTTGTTTTTCACACAAGTTTTGCTTAATTACCTGCATTTCTGTCTTTAACATTTGAACATCCTCTATAGTTGCGAATGCTACAGAAATACGGTCGATATCTTGCCTTAATTTTACCAAATCTTTTAAAATTTTTGTTGCATCTAGGTGATCAAACAACACCGGGGGTAGTTTTTGCAATTCACGCGCAACAAAGACGGGTATTACGTCTGGATCGGTTGTTTTCAATAAATTCACGACATCGTCAATATCACGAGCTGTTTTTCCCTTTCTTTTTCTAACTTTCTTTTTACTCGCAGGTATAGATTCAAATAACAAATCTTTTGCTTGCACAATATCAGCTTCTGAGAAAGCAGTTTCACATATACGGATAATACTATTTTCATCCATTACATCAATTTTGTTGCATATAAATGCTAACACTTCATTTACAACAATGTTACACGAATTACACTTTACTAGGGTAGACATTTCTTTTACGAAAAAAAAATTCACATCATTAACGCAAAACCGGAATTGCAACACATTTAAACCTCATCATGCTATTTTATAATTATGAATAAATAAATAAATAAATAAAAACAGAAAAGTTCGTGCCTGATATGGCGATGGACTTTCCACCTATCTCATCATGGGACCTAATATCGTCGGCTATCGTGCATAATGGGTACTACATACATCTGCCTACCCCTTAGGAAATCTAGGCGTGACGATATTTATTTATTTTTTCGTAATACAAACTATTATATTCTAAATATGTCAGATACGATGAAATTCGTAAGCTCAGCTAGTATACAAATAAATAAAATTTGAGTGTCTGTATGTAATATTAAAATAACCACTTTTTACCAAATTCATTTGAATATTTATGAGGTACCCATAAACCAAAACAATATTTTTTAGAATTTTTGTCTGTCTGTGTGTTTGCACCCGCTAATCTCTGAAACGGCTGGACCGATTTTGCGGGCAGAGCTTAATAAAAATACGAAAGTATTGTAATATATGATAATATTAAATATTTTTTTATCATCAACATCGGACTTGAGATATCAAAATATGCGCAGAGATACATCATAATACATTAACCTTTTATTTTACAGAAATTTCATGTTTTACTTATGAACTAGCTGGGCCTGCATTTTGAATTTGTTTCGCCCACTCCAGCTATCGGGATGACTATTTAGCTCAATAACTCACATCAGCTATTTACAGAAGGATAAACATTGAGTCAAAATTTATCCAAACGTTTCGGGTATTTGTAACAAGCAAATAGAATGAAATAAAAAATCGATATTTTTGTAATATGTAGGTACGACATATCGATTGATTTTTATCGTACTCGTATTATAATTGTAAAAGTTATAAGTTTTTGCAAAAACTACTGAACGGATTTTCAGGAAATTTGACAGTAGGTAACATAGAATTACACATAGGCCACTATTTAACCGATTACAATAAAAGGAGCGATGTTTTTACGCTATAAGTCGGAAAAAAATCTGAATCGTGTTATAAAAATAATGTAACGATGATAAACTTACAACTAGGTGATTTTCATTTCATTCATTCATTTCATTGTGATCGATTCCTTATAATACATGGGCGCTATTGACTATTTTTACGATATTCGAAGTAATTTTGTTGCTCGCTAACTCGTTTACTATTTACTAATTTATTTTAGGCACATGCTGTTTTTTTTCAAATGAAATAAAAAACGGAAGTAATAGAACATTTTAGTCACGTTAAATTAGTGAGAACACCATAAGTTACACAATAACTACTGCTCTTAATCGAAACATTCCGAGGTTGGTAGAAATGTTAAATACAACCTAATGTGGCAGGACTAAAAGTATTTTATCTCATTATTTCACTTGCGTTGAAAGAAGATAGCGATAGCCTAAAATAAGTTACGTTGCGTCAGCAGAATTACCAGCTTTGTCGTCTAAGTTTAGTAAAACCTTGCGCTATCTGATTTTATTAAACGGAAATTGGTACAGACTGCGGATATGAAGCACATTAAAATTAGCGCTCTGTGTAGATTGAACTAAAAACTGTTTTTTTTTTAATTTTTCGTTTATGCTTATATAATCTACCAACTAATAGGCACCTGTCATATCATGGTATCGAATTTATCTTATTTGGAAAACAAGAAAAAAGACAAGCTTGCTGAGTTTCTTTCGCCGAATCTTCTCAGCGAGTGACCGCATTCCGATTCGATGATAAATTTTAGACACAAGGACCGCTTGTGAGTTCTAGGTCTGTATAATAAAGTATTTTCTATAATTAATTGTTATTTAGTTTTTTAACTCTATGAAGCAAAATATAGTACGTAGCCTAATATCCAGGTCAAGCACTGGAAAATTGTTAATTTAAATTGTAATTAATAAACCGAAATAACTGCGCAATTCAAAATTGATCAGATCCATCTAGTTCTTACAAATCGTAACTGCAAGTGTCATATGTTAACAGCCAAGATAGATATCTATTTAAATGACTTCGACAGCAATGAGACTTTCTTTTTTCTTGTTAAAAAGACGAATACTAAATAATTTGACTGTTTCAAAAAAGTGAGAAACCGAAAACCACCGGCCAAGTCACACACGACCACTACTGTAATATAACCGCGTAAATAACTTTCGTTCAAGATTTACTTACGCCCTTGACGTTATGATAAATAATTGCAGAAAGTTTTTGAGTATATGTAAAAACAAGAAATTTTCACTCACCTTTTGTACAACGAGAGGTGTGCCGAAATCTTTGCCGCCCTGCAACCTGAAGCCGAGAGGTTGCTGGTCCGACTTGTTTAGTCGCACAGTAATTAACTGTGCCATCTGAAAAAATGAGAAATAAATTAAAAACACATAACCATACGTTTATTAATATCGTCACGCCCATATTCCAGTAGGGTTAAGCATACAAGATTGTGCACCCACGATTAGACGACGATATTAGGTCCCATGATTTGATTGGTGGCAAGACCATATTAAATTCTTTAAATTCCAGTAGTTAGTCAAATCTTCAAAAACGGACCAAGACAATGGCAAACAAAGCAGTTAATCCTGGAGAAACGCAAATACAAATACTCAAAGTACCTATTTGTACTATATTAACTCTAATTCCATGAAATATGATTAGATTATACGTTCAAATTTTATCTAATTCAAACAAAAATATTTGTCATTAATATTATTTGTAATTATTACCAATATATGTTCATATATTTGATATTTGAGATAATATTCTGATTACACACAGTGCTATCTTCTTTTGGTTGATTCTGACGTGACTAATGCAATAATTGCAATTAAGTAATGATGTAAATAGTCAAGGAGGTTAGTCAATATTTTAGCAGTTGAACTAGCTGTGCCCGCGACTTTGTCAGTGTTTTTATTTAATCTACTCGTAATATAACATTATTGTATATTAGATTAAATAAAAACGCTTTTCCGTTTAGGACCTTCCCTAAACGGCTCGATCAATTCTCATGATATTTTACTATTTTACTATGTTACTCTTTATTACATCAGCTAGGTGGTATTAAAAGTCCTATCAAAATCCGTCCAGAAATTAGCCGGAATAAAGAGAGGCAAATATTATACAATATTGAAAAAAAAGGCAATAAAATTTGGTATATGTACCTTGTAAACATACATATTATATGTAGTTAGTAAAGTGGTTATTTTAATATTACATACAGACACTCCAACTTTCTTTATTTGTATGGATTATTAAGTATATCTTTTTTAATATTATTGACTTACTGCATTTTGCAAGCATACCTACATATAAACCTTTCTCTGAAATCAGCCTGTATATTGATAAAAATCTTATTAAAATTAGTAGTTTCAAAGCATACAAAAAGTGGTATGGAACTGTTTTACACACGAGTAAATGGAGATTTGGTTAAACTAAACTTGCAGAGTAAAAATATTCTGATAGAACAAAAACAATGATAATTGAAAGTTGACATCATCTGTGTTGATTTTTTTTTTTATAATTTTTTGCTGCACAATAAAGAGTTATTATATTCTATTCTATAATTTAACATTTGTAGCCTTTTATATATGAGTTCGTGTAGAGTTTACGTGTTATAAATAGAAAAGTAAAAAGAGTAATTAGGCCGTCGCTGGTTCACACAAACATCCTCTGCATTTTTTTCTATCTCGAGGAACAAAAATAAGATTACACTTGCGCTGAACCATAAGGCAAGTCTGGCATTTGATTGACCTAATTTAAGATTTATTTTCTCTCTCAAAGCTTCACTGACCGCACTCACTAACTATTCGGAGTTCGGACACTGCCATATATTTTATCTGATCAGTGATCTGGTGCGAACCCAAAAGACATTAGTGAAAGGAGGCTAAGAGTAAAACTTTCGTTTATTGGCACAGGGAATAAACAATAACTAATCGTTTGTCAGTTTTCACGGACTAGATTTCTCTCTGCGGCATCCTAAATCTCATTAAGGATCTCATGATTAAATCTAAGATCAATCGATTATAGTTGGGTGATAGATCTTTCTAGAAATATTTCGGCACGTTCACCACATCGTGGTTATTTCATTACAATATATCTTTAATATATATATCTTAAGGTTTTAGACATCACCTCTGTGGTCGAACGTTGTCCGTGTCCGACTTTTATGGACAAAGTCTCAGGTTCGATCCCCTGGTCTAAGTCTAAAATTTTATTCAGTTTATCTGAAAAACATAACGTTGTCCATCACATCATGGCACATAATATCCTCTACCTACCCATCCGGGGACATAGGAGTGATGATATATTTTTAAGTGTTAACTATACGAGGTTTTAGTTCTATCTTAATGGGTAATTCTAAATCAATAGTGGAATGTTTTATAGATGATTCCAAGTCCAATTAGGGAATTTGGGGAAAAATTAAGGAATAAACAAATAATTGTTTTGGATTGGACCATAAAATTCAAATTTATGAATAAGAAACTAGATAAACTTAAAAAAAAAAACTATAACATAATATCTATTCTATAACACGAGAATGTGTAACCGTAAAACACCCACGCACTACGATTCACGTTTATGAAGTAAGAAGTCGAGCAGCGAACTTGGTATTTTACTAGTTTAAGGAACCTTTAGGCTTAGGTACCAATTATTCTAAGAACTATCTATGAAACTTGTACTAGGTGATAAACAGTTCACTATATTTATTTACTTTAGTTTTATTCGGCGTAGAATTAACAAAGATTATCTTTTATTGAAATAAAATTTCTCGGAACAACACTTAAGACTGTCATATAAATTTATATGTCTTTATTCGTACAAAATTCCTAATATATTGACTCTTTGCGGTTTTGAAATTTGTTTTTTGCAGTTTTATCACGACTGAATTATAATATTAATCAAATAAACATTAAATAACGAACAAGATGAGATATTTTGTTTCGGGCGTTTGGCTTGGAAAAAACTTAAAACTGTATCGTCTAAATCGATAGTAATCCTTGCAAAAAACCAGCTACACACAATAAAACTGTCTAATAATTAAAAGTATTAGAACGGATAAAGAGTTAATACTAAATGTCACATCACGTAAAAAAATATGAATCAATTACATAATAAGTATTAGTTAATTGCAGTACCTATATGAAGCAGAAATTTTATGTTTTCATATTCTTAATTGTCTTCGGCGAAAATGACATTTAAAGGAAACTTCTAGAATAGTTTTTATGGGATACGAAAGCGAAACACATAATATGTACGGTAAGTAACAACCGCATAATGAAATATAAATAATATATTATGGGTGCATAGTTGTTATAGCCGGAGAATTTATGTGCAGTGGCCATAGTCCGATAACTTTGCTTATTATTGTTTATAATTTTGGTGGATTTAAGCTTATGACTAGGTAAAATGTGAGGTAGGGTATCAAGTGCCAAGTGTCACGATTCCTATATTGCCTCTAGCTTAATCATTCATTATTATATAAGGTAATATCAATGATAATAGTATTGAACTAAGTACTTGTGGGTAATTGGTATAATACATGCATTGAAGTAACAATATTTTAAGATAACAGTAGTGTTAGCCACGAATCTCAAAGCTAGCTGTTATTTGGCTATGCCTTCCGTACATCTCTAGAACGTTGTCCCTGCACTGGTGTAGTGCATTGGACGTCATTGTTCGAGTTTGGCGCGCATTTCCATTTTGTATAATATATTTTAGTTAGGTGCTACTAAATATACATGTTATTTAATTATTAATTTGTTTAGGTAAAAAAGTAAAATATGTCTAAATAATTCTAAAAAAATGTTTTTAGTTTGCTACTCCATAAGAAATAATTTCATGGAAAGAAACAGGTAAAATAATAAATTAATTCGTTTTATTAATCTTAGTTTTATGCTTGCAGTCTGCCCAGAATTCACTGGTAGATAAGTAGAGCCCTAACTCTCGATATCTTAATTTCGCGTTATTTCGTTTCCACGTTGAATATACCTACTTAAATCCTCTATGGATTTTACTTTGCAAAACTAAAATATTAATTGGCAATTAGGTACTTAATATTTTTTGTAAAATATTTATTTTACTAGGCAGGTAGGTATATATTTATCTTGTAATTTAATTCAAGATATTAAAGCTTTCATCGCCAAACCTTTTAGTTTGCCCGCCTCGTTGGTCGATGGGTTAGCGTATATGCCTAACCTCATTGATTTACCTCGAAGCTTCGATTCCCAACGGGGACAGGCATTCTAGTATTTATTAAGTAGGTTTTTCTATGTATTAGTACCATTGTCTGACACCCATAACACAAGCATTTAATTTGCTTACTTTGGGGTTAGATCAATGTGTAATTTGTCCAGTGATATTTATTTATTCACCTGACAGCTCGTAATAGGCGAGAATAGGTTAATTGGGTCACTACCAACATGACCACTGGTGGTAGAGTGCTGTGCAGCAACTCACCCGTGTAGGAATCCACCGAATTACCTGTTCCTGCTGCCGTAATGACATTGCCGTCTTTCGATACGGAGAGTAGGGTAACCGGTAGACTTGCACATACGGTCTACCAGCCCGACCACAGACACTGACGTTCCTTCAAAATCTATGGTGTCTATAGGCCTCGGTTGTCTCTTACTATCAGGAGACTCGAGTGCTTGTTCGCTGTGCTTGTGTGCTTATCCCATAAAAAAATATTAGTTTGAAAGAATGATTTCAACTGGTCAGTGTGAACTTGACTTTCTAATTCGTGTGATTTGATTGGTTAATGGGTAACGATGAAACACTATTCTGGACGAGAACGTGCTACGTTCATGATTATTTGTTTTTTTAATTTTTTTTATGGGTTAAGAGCGAAGAAGCACACGGTTCTCCTGATGGTAAGAGACAACCGTGATCTATAGACACCATAGATTTTGTAGGTGCGTCATTGACCTGTGGCCGCGGTGTTAGGCTTGGTATGCAAGTATTTGTATTCGAACAAAAAAAATAGTAAATCTATACAGTACCTACAAGTGGCATTAAATGATCGCCTTCCATTGAATCGTGGACTTAAGAAAAGCGTTATAAAGAATTACATTGCGATTTCAACCTTGTGCATAGTTTTGTTTGGCACGCCAGCCTTGCCCAATGCATCGCCTCTTCAACTGACACTTAGGTCTCCATCAATTAATGTCAGTTCACAATGACAAGCTTAATAGAATAAAAGTTAACGATGTACCTTGTGAAGTTAGGGGAAGACCTTATGTAGGTATTTATTATTCTGAGAATTTGCGTTTAATATTATTTTTCTTAAGGACGATAAACGGTATTAAATACAGCAGATATTAGAGATTTAATCCAAATACCGATCGAAGTCCGTCTGTCATCAGGCTGAATCTCATTAACCGTGTTAGTTACAAAATTGAAACTTTCGTCGATGATGAATTTCTTTTACCGCTCCAACTAAAAAATAATAAAAACAGTAGGAAATTGATTTTTAAATGGGACTAATTGTGTACAAAAAAGTGTGTTTTTTGCTGTTTTACAGATACTATTACGGAAGCCTTCTTTCGTGAGCCCGACTCGCACTTGGTTGGCTTTTTTATTACTTACGAATCGATCTATACCCTTTTCTCTTTATTCCATTTTAAATGATGCCATTTGAAATGCCATAAGACTAAAATACGTTAAGATCGATTTAGGGAGAAATAAATTGTTAGAAATAGTGCCTAATTACAACTTTAGATTAATTAACCTTGAGGAATATGATATCATTAACCGCGACCGGTATATTTTTTACGACGAGCATCGACTACCGTGGTCTTCCTTATAGTTTAACTTAGTTTATTTATTTAATCTTTTTTGCACATCATATATAAATATGTTATACAAAAGGCGAGCTTAATCCGTATAGCATTCTCTACCAGTCAACCTTTCGACCAACAAAAAAAAGAAAAAATAAAATTAGAAAAATAATAAAAAAAAGAAAAAAAGAAATTAAAAAAAAACACAAAAAATCTACATATAAAATTAAAAAAAAAAATAGTGTTTAGATTGCTAAGTTAACCACAACGATTGCCGGAAAGAGAACTTTGAATGCAATTGTTTAAAGCGAGAAGAAAGGTCATTTCATAGACGGGAAGTCTGAATATAAGAAGAGTTAGAGTTTGTTTGATTGGTTTATTTGACTTCTTTTAGCTCCTTTTAATACAGCTTGTTTCTTTTAAAAAAGTACATTCACGCCTATTATCCCCGAAGGGGTAGGCAGAGGTATGCTAGTATATCCACGACTCCTAAGTAAGTCCTCGTAAGTCCAGTAGATATACAAGAACACACCCACGATTAGCCACGGTACT
>DVZL01007308.1:0-10820 GCA_018236625.1 Lasaia peninsularis
GTTATATAAAAAATAAATAAATAATTAAATAAGTGAAACAGTGCAAGTGTTTTTTTTTTTTTAAATTAATCATATAAAATGAAGTTTCACCAAGCGCCAAGGATAGATAGTATACAATAGATATAAATTACCTTAACAAACACTTGATCACTAAGAAGAAATTGTGTTTCTAATTCTTCATTTTGCAACTTCAATTTTTCAATCATCTCAAGGGACCTTGCAAGGTCTGGAATTTGCTGACGCAAACGTCTTCTTTTAGTATTGAGCGTGTATTCCATAAATTTATACTTTCCATGTTGTTCATCTAAACTTCTTAGAACTTTTTCAACGCCCTCAGAGTTTTCTGGTTTACTCATAAACTCATCCACATTATCCTGCCAATGAAAATTATATTTTTAATGATCACCCATATAGCATTTGTATACCTACAACTTAGCCCAGGTTAGAATTTGTATTTTAGGTATTACAGAACACATTGAATACAAAATATAAATAAACATATCTGTGAAAGCATAGGTACATATGCACCCAAAATTTGACGAAGATATTAGGTCCCATTTTCTGACAGGTGGCAAGTCCGTCGCCATATCGGGCATAATCCCTGATGTTTTTCCTCACCATAACAGCACTCAGAAAATGTATTTAAGTTAGAAAAAATTATTGGTACATGGTGGGGATTGAATATCGACTATAAAAATGGAAGTCCAAAGAATGTACCATAAATTAAATATCACAAATTGAATTGTTAAATATTTTTTTTAATTTGCTTGTAAATTTTTTAAATTATGTATTATGAACAATCTACATTGCGAAATACGATTAAGATATATATTTGCAAAAGTGTAGCCTTTACTTTACTGCCCTGAGCCGATTTCAAAATGTAAGTATTTATATATACACAAATATGTTTTATTGCTTTATTAAAATCGCGGATTTTGTTGGTATTATTAATTTTGTAATGTTTTTGTTATTATATTGTAACTGTTGTTAGTTTTATTAATTATTGTCTTAATTTTATCATTTTTGTTATTTGTTATTGTGTATTTGTGTATAATGGAATGGATTAATAATAATAATATCATTATTATTTCTATTTCTTTTCGTATTTTTCTATGGATGCTTGCAGCAATTCCTTTACTAATAATTTATTAAATATTTAAAAAAAAATTTCCTTTCACCCAAAAGTTGGGAACTTCTGAACGTTTGTTTACATAATTTATACCTTCTCGTGACAGATAGTATAGTATATAACAAGACCCTTTAAAAACAAGTTGATATTTTTATACTGATATATAATATATTAGTTCACTTATATCACGAAGCTATGAACAAAATGGTAGTGTAACAAAATATTAAAAAAACGTAGAAAATACAATAATGATAAGTGAGAAACACAATTTTTATTGTAGCGTTTTCTTTGAGCTTTCCAAAGAGACTTTTACATTTAACACACCCGAATTCCGTATTATTCTAAGGAAAAAATCGTTTTTATCCACCGGGTGCAATAACCTAACCTCTCAGTTAGAAATCAAATTGTCTTCGGCAGACGAGTATGAAATAATTCTACAGATAAAATGAAATTGTTACCACAAAAATAGCTTCTGGTATTCCTGAAAAGGATTTCGAGTTTTCACCACCATCACCTTCCATATTCGATTATTTTCTTTCACTCTTTTAAGTTTTACGAAACGAGAGTAAATGAACAATGGCTTCTGACATTAGTGATTAGCGGATAACCACAAAAACATTACCAGATGCCTGATGATATTTTTGGGAATGAAGTTGAAATTAATTACTAATAATATTATTAATTTATTATATACCAAATAAAATAAATTTATAAACGTAATAGTATGTAACTTTACCAATTTTAATCTGTGTTGACTATTATCCTCTCGGCAGAGAGTATTATTCTTTGCTATTATCTGTGTCTGTGAAAAAATATTTTAAAAAACATTCCTTGGGTTGCCACGAAAATCTATTGATTTTTGTACTGAACAGTATACAATTAAACTGTACCTAGTTCCGTAATTCGTCTTAAATATGAATGATAAAAAAATTAAATTAAATCACTATAATATAATTGATGCAAAGTCGCCTGTCGTGTCTGTATGTAAGCTTAGGTC
Organism: Lasaia peninsularis; assembly: GCA_018236625.1. Taxonomy (NCBI): domain Eukaryota; kingdom Metazoa; phylum Arthropoda; class Insecta; order Lepidoptera; family Riodinidae; genus Lasaia; species Lasaia peninsularis. Next base: position 2,127 of record DVZL01007308.1, read on the forward strand.
TATAAAATTACCGAATAAAATATGATGCGGTTTCTTTGACAGAGTAATTCAAGAGCAAGGTTTTATATGTATATTACATGCATAATATGCCCGTGCACCGCCGAATTGGGTCATTAGTGTAATAATAAATTAATGTGGGAGGTTTTTGAACTGTTATTTATAGCAACAGCTAAGGGGTTAGAACGTGCACTATGTCTCGACGCGATCGCTTCGTTTTGCGCGATTAGAAATGTCAAATTCAAAAAATCTAGTACAATTTTAGGAGTTTGACATTTCAAATCGCGCAAAACGACGCTATCGCGTCGTGACGATAGTACACGTTCTAGCCCCCTTGGACACTTTTGTAGTTTTTCTCCTATATGAGATGTTACTCCTTATCTATACTCTCCATAATATAGAGATAGATTATAAAAATAACTCGGTAGGTAGCGCTGCCCCCTTAGAATGTACACTATCGTCTCGACGCGATCGCGTCGTTTTGCGTGATGCTGCTGTCTGTATGTCATCTCCTAAACGACTTCAATGATTTGGTTTAAATTTTATATGTGTATTTCTATGGTTTCATAGACACGATTGTATTATGCCTAATATAATTGAATCTATATTTCTATACATGCAGATAAAAATAATTGCTGTAATGATATACGCGCTTTGTGTATTTTTTTAAATGGGTACATCAGCCGTACGAAGCCGGGTCGGACAGATACTGTAATATATATATTCTATTAAAACAATTAATTTATAGCTATATCGGATTCGATAAATCATAATTTAAGCCAGATTTTACGAAACAGAGTAATATCTTGAAAAATATTAATAGTTAAACTTCATTAATGGCAGTTCCTTCGCCCGTACCGAAAAAAAACATTAAAATTAATGTCACTATTGTCACTTCATTTGTCAAACTCGATTGTAATAATCGAAAAGCAAACACAGGAAATTAAAATCCTTTGTAACAAATCCAACTGATCTATCCTGAAATATAATTGCTGAAACAGGTAAATTTTTTAGTTAAATGAGATATATTTTGATATGAAATCAAGTTCTAAAAGACTTCGTTTCTTTCAGATTTGTTTCACAAGGCTACGCCCAGTTTTTGATATCAAGTTTTATTTTTCGCTTCCAACATAGGACTCTCAGACACAGCCGTTATGGACATGATGGTATCGACATTACAACAGCAAAGGGCTGTTACTGATCAACTTAGACGAGAAGCTTCGATCAAACGTATACCTGTTTCAGCTGCAGTGGCAGACATAGTACGATATATTAATGAACACGAACAAGAAGATTGTTTATTGGTGGGATTTTCAAGCCAGAAAGTTAATCCATTTAGGGAAAAGAGTTCCTGCACTGTTCTTTAAGTTTTGCAACTGTTCAAAACAGCCACAATAACATAAGAGATGGATACAAATAATTTAAAAACGTTAATTGATTAATATAAGAAATGGTTTTGAGATATTTAGCCGCCATTGATTAGGTTTATTTATTTCAAACAATATTATTACTGCTGTACATTCCTCATTACTATCAGCAAAATGTTAAGGGAATTTAAGATGTTACACAGTTCTTATGTTCTTGTGGCTGCTGAAATATTTGTAATAAGTTACCTATTTCATCTGTGACTCGCTTCAAAAATGTCTGTGTTTTATTATGGCAATCAATAATTTAATTTGTAAAAGTGAAACATACAATTGTTTTAATAATTTCTTTGTAATTTACTTTCCTAATTCTTACTAAATAAAACTATTCTATATTTGGATTTTATTTCTTGTTTTTACTTATAATGATGTTTAAAATTTGTATAATATCTTTACAAATAAATAAAATTGGACTGTCTCTATGTAATATTAAAATAACCTCTTTTTACTAAGTGCATATTATGTATATTTACAAGGCACTATATATCAAAACATCGTATAGAATTTTTGTCTGTCTGTTTGTACTCGCTAATCTCTGAAACGGTTGGACAGGTTTTGACTGGACTTTCATTGGCAGACAGCTAATGTAACCAGGAATGGCTTAGACAAGGCTTTCCTGGTTACATTAGCTGTCTGCCAATTTATCTTAGAAATGTTTACATTTATTAAAAACGCAGGCACAGCTAGTATAAAATAAATATCGTCACCCATATCCCTGAATTACCCTCACAATGAGCTGTTGATATTAGTACCAGTGATGTAACGGGTAGCAAGTTTGTAGCTAAGTCGGTCTCAGATCTGATTTCAAACAATGTTATGTTTTTCAGTTAAACTAAAAATACTTAGGGAGCAAGTTGACCTGCTTAGGTATGAACCTGGGACCTTGCATGTTGAAGTCGAACACTGAGCTCAATCGCTGAGGTGATTGAATTTGCACATTTACAATAGCAGGGTGAAGTTCGCCTTGAAATAATTTAATGAGACAAAATAATTTTTCAATTAAGATAGTTTTAATAATCACTGTCTTAACTTAGTTTTTTTTATCAAAATGGATCCTTCTTTAATTTGACAAAACAATTTTTCATAACCATATATGATGACTCTTCATTTTATAACTAGCCGAAGTAGCTATTAAATGTGGACACTGTTGAACATGTTGTACATGGGGAATCTATAAAGAATGGTCAACAGACGTCTATCTATCTTCTAGGAATCTTTTAAAAATGTATTGGTATTAGATCATGCACATATGTGTTACTATGTGTACTTACTTACTTACTACTACTAAGTGTTAAAGTTTGGATCTGGCCCAGATTCACACTGGGACTCGCTTATTCTTATTGACATTGGTAATTCTTCATTGCATAATTCCAAGATTACTTCACAGCTTCGAATTGACTGAGAGAGATTAATAAACAATGATATTGTTTGAACAGGGTTTTTTAATTGTGATATTATTTGATTTTAATTTTTATACTAGAAGATCAGGCCATATGTTGCTGTGGCTAAGGTTGTGTCACATAATAAACAAATAAGTTGGAATAAAATTATATTGCGACTATAAATTAAGATGTAATCTGTCCTGTCTTTAAAGCTAGTTCAAACCACACACCATGTGCAAAGTCAGAATGAAATTGGCTAGTTAGTTTACGAGTTCATTGTGGACAATCAATGTGAAGCGGTATTTATATAATATAATAGGATAATAGGATAGGAGTAATCATCATGTCAAATTAACTACAAATGAAACTCAAATTTTCTACACACTTTATTTGTGCACAGTAAAAAAAAATTAACTAGGCATTAATCAATTCCAAAAATCTCTTGGAATTGTTATGATTTAAGTGTTACATTATTTAATAGGGCCTTTTACCTGCACCCATGTTACAATTACTAAATGTTATCAGTTTTCTTATAAACACTGTGAAATACCATATTTTTCATATATATTAGTGACTATCAATTTACGTATTAGCTTATTCTAAAACATTAATGGTATAAGTAAGCTATATATCACAAATAAAAATGGTAATAACCACAATTATTGGATGTGCTTAAAAAGGGACACAATGAATGCAAGGATGTGTCTTAGAAATTAATCTTTGTGCAGAATCAAATGTGCACTTATATGAAAAGACGATTCATTCACAAACTATTAAATTATATGTTAAATATTAATACTATAATATGTTATGCGGATATAGTTACTAACTGTAAGCATATAATGCAAGCAAAGTATTATTGAACTATAGCAATTCCTATACTTCACTATAACTAACTCAACAATGAGTTATGTAAAATGTTGAATGGCAGTGGAATTAAACATAGGTAAAACTTATTTAGTATTTGTAAATTGTTTGAGCAAATTTGGAATAAACGAATTAATCTTATTCTAGGGGTAAAACTATATAAAAAAAATAAATTTACCAACTATCAGTCTTTTAAATTGATGTTGATTATCAACCTTGTAGCAATTTGCTTCTCAAAAGTTTACAAACAAGCAAAGTAAAAAATAACTTTTATAAAAATTAGTACATGTCTATCTTCTAGCAACACTATTGTCATTATTTATTATAATAGCTTTAGGTAACACAATATCTAAGAATATATCATAAGAACATAATATACCTACAATATTATATAGCGAAGTCTGAATGTCTATGAAGGAATTAAACTAGGTGTAATAAAATTATACACATTATTTTCTGTAACTGACTTTGTTTATCAATAAATATTACTGCTATTAAATAAATTAAAGTCACATCTCTAACTTTATCCCTCCTAAGTAATAGTGCACAGCAATTCTGTAATAACACCCTAGCTTTTACCACTATCATTAACCTAATATTTAGAATGTATTACAAGTTCTAAAACAGCTCTTTATCATAAGATTAGCCTTATACAATTCTAAAAATACTTTTATACCAAATCAGTTTCTACATAATTATGGTTAGTTTTTCATGTCAGCATTTCCAATGGATTTGATAGATGAGTACTATCATTTTATTTAAAAGAGTAACAATAGCAAAAGTCAAAGTAGGTACTTAAATTATACGTAGTTGTTTTAAGAAAGGCCTCATTCATTTGGTGTATGCATACGTATACTCTGGAGCATGCTAAAAGGAACTTTTTTGAATCTTTGAAATATGAACTAAAACACTTGAAACAAACAAATGCAATTTATTTTATAAAATTATTATTTTGAGATTTCTGAATATATGAACATGAGTACCGATTATAAAATATTGCCCAAAGGTTCTACTTCTACTATAATATATTCCCTTTAGCAAGACCACAGTATGTTTAGAATAATTCTTATTATAATTATTACAGTCCTGTCCATAATATGATAAATGATACTTCAACTATATTTTTGCTATAGCAGTGCAAATTTTGTAAACTTTTGAGATGTGTCAACCCTTTAAAATAAATTCACGAGGGTTAATATTCAAAAAAATGCTTAGTTCTCATCTCATTTACACTCTCTCTTGATTAGGAGTAGACACTTCTTCTGAGCCATTTGCCACACTTTGATGATACAATTTCAATAACTCCATTGCATCTTGAGCTTGACGTTTCTCTAACAGAATTCTGTAATTCAAAATATACAAATTTCTTAATGTTGTTCATAAAGTCTCTTAAGAATGATTGTCTTTCTTGCAATTAATTTTCAAAATATTACTTATGCTTTTAACTTTTACCGCTAGCAAGCATAGTGGAATATGGAATATTTTTGTTAGCTTGGTCTCCTACATTTTTAGGATATAATTTATTTATGAGTTTTCTATAGAGTTTTACTGTAATTTTGATTAATAGTATTTAAATATGTTTTATTCATATTTTTAAGATATTGTGGGCTTTTAAAAAGAAATATATAAAATTAGTAAAACCCCATAGAACAAAAATAAATTGTATGAAATACTAGCTAGCATCAGCAAAGTGGCTGTGGAAGGTCAACCTATATCTCCTCAGGTACCTTTAGCCATTCCCAATCGCATTGACTTCTTTTTGCTTTTTTGACATCTGAAAGATGCAAGATCTATCTATCTTGCATCTTTTAGTCTTTCCACATTTCATCAACACTTTCTTTTTGACCAGATTGCTGGTGTACAAGGGTGGTGTCAAGAGTCTCTGACACAAGCGAGTTAGTATGAGGATAGTAGTGAGTGTGGAAGACTTGACACTATAGTATCCGCCTACTCTACAAGGAACTTGGTGTATGTATTGGCTGACCTGGCAAACCTCGTACCCCCTGACATTCGACAGTTAATACTAGTTTTTATGGCAAAAATTTAGATTTGTTTTTTCCCACATACCTTGAAATTGTCCCAGTTGTTACAACAAAAATAATTAGCAAAATTGTTTCATTCATTCACATGTGATTTGATGACCAAGGGTAGTAGAGACTTAATATTAAAATTCTTAATGTTATAAAGGTTTTGTTTATGACTTTGCTGACACACTGAAACTATTGGACCATTATTTTTAATTTTAAAAGTGAAGTTTTGGGAAATCATATAAAATAAGGTGCAAACATAAAAAAATATTTAAGTTTTGTACAAAGTCTTGGTATCAAAGGGGATTGAATGAATTAAGAGTTGAAGGTGAAAAGATACCCTGACAATAATTGATCATGTACAAAATTTGCATGTGATTCACCAGAGTACCTCATTTATAGTTATGTGAATATATTATTTTGTATTAACTTTTTGTTAGCACATGGCTCGTCTAATGGTAAAAAACAATAGTAGCCTATAAACACCATAGTTGAACATCAATACTTGTGGTGTTGGGACTGATGTACAAAACCAGCTCGCCTGATCTCACCCTTTGGTTTAGAACATGACAGTATGGCAAGCACAGAAATGGCCGGGGATTCCTATCTGTGCAAGTTGCTTCATGGCACTATAAAACCAGTTTTAGTTGAATAAATAATTACATCTGATTTAATCTCAATATTCCTAATTGAATCTCAGTATTTCCTTTTCTTGAAATTGTTTAATCTATAGATATATCAAAGAACCAAATTATCATTTTCAGTTAGTACTTAAAGTAATTATAGCATTTAGTATAAATGTTTAATATTTTAGTTACATTATTAAAATAATAATAAATAATTTTAGCATAAACTTGAATTTAAAATCAGAATGGAAAACTTACAGAAAGATAATTTAAATTACATGTAAATAATATAAATAGAGATAAACTTTTGCTAAATAAACTATGATATGGATAATAAATCAAAAGAATACATTTAATATAGAAGATATTTTTTTAGAGACTTAAATAAAATCTGGTAATATTTCAAACTGTTCACTAAACTACTTTAAATTAAATAAATTCTTATAACATTACCTTCCAGATGCTTCCTTAATATGTTCGAGAATAATCCTGTTATCTCTATCAGTGACAATATCAGCCAGACTGTCTGGGTCCATATCCGACAGGAGTTCCAGATCCTGTCCCCCTAATAATGAAATATGACATAGATTATGTTGAAGTCGGCCCACGAGATTCGCTACTTGCCCTTTATCTCCGAGAGAGACTTCATCAGTTTGATCTAGAGATACTTGGCATTTTGGCATATTCGGTGCCCATTTTTCATTACCATGTAAAATCATAAGAGAAGTGTCTGGATCCAATGTTGAAAAATATTCTTCATCATCAACCTCAGTACCATCGCATTCAAGAACCACAGTAAGATTTTCTGACGGCAAACCCAATTTTTCTGGAACCTTTGTTAATAAATCTTCTAATGACGACGCTACAATACCCTTTTTTTTTTCACGATTTACATCACATATTTTATAAGGTTTGTTAATATCGTCCTCCATTATAAAATGAATTGATAAATTTACATAAAATAAATAATCTTTTTTGCACCAAACATTCAATATAAAATTTCAGTCAGAAGATCTCGTGAAAATCGAATATTTTCAATACACTTGCTCGATGAGTTTCCTTAGAAATTGTAAAATAAAGGTTTTGAATTTTGACGTTGATTGATAGTTATTATAATTGCCATAAATAAAAATTAGCTTAATATTGATGGAATTAATTCGTTTAATTTTTATTTCCAAATTTGTAGTAAATTATTAATTCTAAAGTATAATCATTTTAATATAATATATCGTGAATTTAGACATTGTTTACATAAAAAATACACAGGAAGAGAGCCGACTTAGTCGCTTTCTATCAGCATACTGAAGTCTGAACGTGAATTACCAACGAAGTGAGTACGAACTATGAGGCACGAACGCTGCATTTGCTAAATTAAGACCGTGAATTGTTTGGGATGATTTTTTCTTGGCGCAGGTTTAAATTAATATAGCATCAAAAGGTAGTTAATTTTAACATAATGTATTGCTTAATAAACAGTAATCATTATTATATAAATATTTGGCAGTTGCGTAAAAACATATTTATTTAAGTATTGACCAATTATTTTTCGAATTAGTTAACTAGATTCAATGTTTTTTTCCTTATTTGGTGGGTATTTAAGGTATTGTTAGTTGTTAGTAATGCTATCTCATCGAGTAGGTATCATCACCTTTAGGAGAAATTACTAACGCAGTGTAAACTATAGATATATCCATAAGAAAATATAACTTAACTGATCAAAAAGCACCAAAAGAATACAATATGGATATCGGTAAATACAAATCACAGAAAACACGTACCTACCTAGATGTTTAAAGATTTCTAAAACATATTATAATGTTTAATGAATGCAATCATGATTCCTTAAGGCACATTGTCTATTTTGGACGCATTTAATCATGATTTTTTCCCATTAAGCATTTATTTTTATTTTATATTGGCTGTTTTCTAAATACTCACGAATGATAATATACTTACCTACACATTATAATAATTTGTAGATACCTAAGCAATAAGTTAACACCTCATAGTATTGCCAGATAGTGAAGGTCACGATCGGTCAAAGTGTGTCGCGACAGAACGGGATCAATAAACTTTATCCCTGTCTGCCGCACCCGGTTCAACTGCATCTCTAAAGCCTTTGGGAAGTTTTACCTTTAAAATATATCATATTATACCATTATTCATTGCAAAAAAATCCTTTCATCCCAGCATAACACTAATTACGCTAATCAAGTTCAAGTAGAGACTTAGGACCTCTAAAATAAGACCAAACTTAAATCAGGCTTTAGTCTATACCTTTTTTTTTTTTTTTGCCGCAGGGGAAATGCATTTACGCACTGACCGGGCCGCCGAAGCAGCCCGAGTGTGGGGCTCGCAGCCTTTAGAAAGG
>DVZL01007309.1:0-10820 GCA_018236625.1 Lasaia peninsularis
CTAGTATATATATATATATATATATATACTAGGATGTTTTTTAGAATTGTCTGTCTGTTTGTTCCCACTAATTTGTGAAACGGCTGGACCGATTTTAACAGGACTTTCTCTGGCAGACAGCTGATGTACTAAGCCATGTCATAAAAACCATGTCGTCTTCTATCAGTACTTTATCTAACGTCTAAATAGTTCGAAGCTAATATTTTCCAAAGATAAACTATTAAAGTAGATTAATACTGTTCAATGGGCTGGATCTAATAGCAGAATAATCCCAAACAAAGGTACCCTACGATTTAATAGGAAAATTCCTCCAACATTCCTCAGACGCGTGCCGGACCGAAAGGTTATCAGAACCTTGTACGTTGTTCCATTAATGTCTATCCATAGATTATAATATATTCCTCATGTGGGTTCCAGACATTTTGGAACAGGAATCTCAAAGTTTAGATAATGGAACACTCACCAGAAACCTACATTTTTATATACAGTTTTTTATTTATAAGAACAAAAACTTATCGTCTTTTTTTCTTCGTTCTAGACATATCCCGTTTCTATATCAAATTATCTTAGGGATGCCTACCTAAAAGACAAAGGAAATCCTAGATTAGGTCGAATTCGTAAACACTAATCTGGATTTCCTTACGATATTTTCCTTATCGGTCAGAGAAAATGTATTTCAGTTAAAAAAAACTTATTGGTACATGGCGAGGTTCGAATCTGAACTACCAGACTGGAATTCTGAAGATAACAGCCAACAGTGCTCAGAATAATATTACTATAAATTAAATTTAGTTAGGTACATTTAAATTAAAATGAGAAGATAATTTGTAGTCTATATTTAGTAGGTTAATAAGTTACAAAAATTAATAATTTCGTAGAATCCTGATGGCTTTTCTAAGAAATCTACTTTAAGTGCAATGCAGCGAGCATTAGGAAATTATAAACTAATTTCTCAATTGATTTAATACACTACATTTGTAACTGTCGAACTTAATAATTAACTTTGGTGAAGGAATTTTGCTATGACTGCCTTTCACTACAGTCGTATTTGGGTTTGAAGGGTGGGTAGCCGGTAAACTAACCTACGCAAGACGCTGTCTATAGTTATCACGTATGCCTTCCAAAGTTCCAAAGCAATCCTATGAAGAAAGTTTACCATCAGAATACCCGTTTCAGTTGAAATTTTAAACTTTTCTTTCTTGTTCTTTTAAAATGAGCTTCTGCCTAAACATGAATAAGTAACTCTATGATAATGTGCAGTGCTGATTTCTTCAGAATAAGGATAAATTCTCGATATGAACGCAACTTGAATCAAATAGTAATTAAAAGAACATTTTTATCACACAATTTAACTTTTATATTTAACGAGAGAAAAATGCTATTGAAATGTGCGCCATCTATTAGATTGTAGTTGAAACAAAACGCTTGCTATCTTTCAACATTCAACAACTTGGGTTAACTGCAATTGTTCTCTAAAACACATGTCTGTCCTTGTTTGTACGTCTCCCTCTCTTGGATTGGTCGATAGTCATACGTGTTTTAAATTATCCAATAGAAAACATCGGATTTAAAGTATTTGTGTCGACGATTTTACATTATCTGCCACGTTAATGACACAATAAATGAACATTGAAAACAAATTCTTATGAATCAAGCTGTCATACAGATGACTGTACGTGTAGTGAATCCGCCTTGAGGTTTTTGTGTATTTTAAAAGTAAGTAACCGTGTGAAATATAAACATTTTGTATTACCAAATCTTATTCATATAATTAACTCTAAACTTAACAATCACTAGTAAAATGTTAATAGCTCTCATAGATTTCAATCTCAAGACAAATGCGCTCGTTGTAATTTACGTTACAAATATTAAAAACAACCATTATGTTATTATGTTTGACGGAACATTACAATATCCTTTATTTTAATAGCATGTCCACCTGGTTGTGTCTTATCTATTGTATTAAATGAGACCCATATCATTAAATCTATAAAACAAGTTTTCACATAACTTTAATCGTATAAAATATCAACGGTATGGTGCAATTTTACTCTATTTTATAGAGATCAAACAACAATTAGAAGCAATTATGACGCAAAATTTCATGTATAACAAGAGCAACCTAATCTTAATTGGTATTTATTAGGAATATGTGTCAGCTTCTTTTAGTGGGAGCATTTGACGCCCTAATTTAGCTGATAGACTGGTTATTTAAGAATAATGCCCCTACGAACAATGTATATTTCGCATATAAATACGCTTACACTTCACACCTACTTTTCTAGATAACACTGATAAGATAAAAGTGCCAGTATTAGCTTGATGTGTTAAACTTCTTATTATCTCTTCAAAATGTTTAATTTATTTGATATTGTTGTAGGTAAAGGGGTCCACCATGACGACCCAAGTACAAGCCCTATATGACTTCACGGGAGAGCCCGGAACCACAGAAATGTCTATATCGAGTGGAGAAATATTAACTCTAATAAATACTGAAATTGGTGAAGGTTGGTGGGAAGGTAGAAACTCTAGTGGGCAAACTGGACTATTCCCTGCTGCATATGTAAGAAAACTAACTCCAGAAGAGTCTGCACCTGCTAAAATGGCACCTGCTGCACCAAGGTATGATCAAGCAGCCGATGATTGGGGTGATCAAAATTATGCTGCTGATAACAATATCCAACGTGGTACATCACAAGATGATGGTTGGGATGATGATTGGGATGACGATACTTATTCAGAAATTGGGCCTGGGCAACCACAAAATAAACATCATCAACAACAACAACTTACACCTTTGCCAGGAATGCCTATTGCAGATTATAACCACCATATTGATGACACTGCTTCTTCGTTTGGTTCATCTGTGGGCACAGTCAGAAAAAACAAGTTTGCACCCTCTTCTAAAGTAAGTGGAGAAAGTTACCTACTGGGGACACTTAATGTTGAAGTGCCCGACTCTGAAAAAGTATTTATAGTACAGGATGAAGAAGGTTATGTCTGGTCTCCCATCCCACAACCATATCATGTAACTGTTGCTTCTCCAAAAAAGGAATCAAAATTCAAAGGAATTAAAAGTTTTATAGCATATCAGTTAACACCGTCATTTAATAATATACAAGTTTCTAGAAGATACAAACACTTTGACTGGTTACATGAAAGGTTACAGGAAAAATTTACTCTGATTCCAGTCCCACCGCTACCTGATAAGCAAATTTCAGGACGATATGATGAACAATTGATTGAACGTAGAAGAGTTCAACTTCAAGAATTTGTAGATTGGATGTGTAAACATCCAGTTCTATCAAAATGCGAGGTATGGCAACATTTTCTCACCTGTACTGATGAGAAGCGTTGGAAAGCAGGTAAAAGGCAAGCTGAAAGGGATAACCTGTTAGGTCTTAACTACTGTATATCATTGGTTGTACCTGAAAAAGCTTTACTACAATCCCAAGTGGATCACATAACTGAACAGTGTCACACCTTCATTGGTAGCATGGATGCATCAGTTAAATCAGTTACTAATATGTGTGTAGCACAAACTAAAAGGTTCCAAGGTCCATATAAAACTGACGCACAGAAAATTGGAGAAGCATTTTATAATCTAGGAAATTCTCTAAGTTTAGATGAAGGGACTATAGTATCCACATCAAAATTAACATCTGCTATAAAGATGACAGGTGGAGCGTATATTGAAATTGGTAGAATGTATGAGGAACAGCCTAAGTATGACTGGGATCCTCTTGGTGATAAATTCCATCTATATAAGGGTATTATTGGTACGTTTCCTGACGTATTAGCAAATCATAAAGGAGCCGTACAGAAGAAGAGAGAGTGTGAGAGATTGACAGCTGAACATAAGATGGAAGTTGCACAGTTGAACGAAGTGTTGAGGAGAACTGATGTAATATCATATGCCTTACTTGCCGAAATAAATCACTTCAAAGCAGAAAGGACTGTGGACCTAAAGGCTACAATGCAAAAGTTTTTGATGCAACAAATTACTTTCTATAAAAAAATTGTTGACAAATTAGAAAGCACATTGCAGCAGTATGATAATTGATTCCATAATATATTATGTGTAAGAACCTATCACATTTTGATACACACGAAAAGACAAATGCCATTATATAACTTAAATACATTATATATTTCATGTTAATTATCGAAAAAAGATTGAAATCATATTTAAAATTTTGATTTACTCACAAAGTACATTACTTACTAGTGTTTTATATAAATGTTTGACTTATTGGGCAGTATTTTTAACTGACTCCAGGGTAGGAGGTTCCTAATTCCATAAATCCTTTATATTACCTACTATATTTATAAAAGTTAATGACTGTAGCAGTAAAGTTATTGTGTAAGATTACTTGAAAAACTTATACAATTATCAAATAACTAAACTTTTGAACAACAATCCTTTTGAAAAATATGTTTTACACTCAGGGCGGGTTCTCATTTTTTTTAATGTTTTTTTTTTTACATGTAAAACTTGTATACAAAAAAACATTAATATAATATGTAAATGATGTTCAGTAATAAGATTTAAAAATATGTTCAGAAGTCAAATCAATGAATTTAAATTGTGATCTATGTGACTGAATGTAAACTGATAACCCTGTCAAAACTTATTTTTATTAATATTTTGTACATACTTGGTGAACTATTGAATATTTTTTTATTGATAACTATACAAAGTTTGTTTATACTAATCGTGAATTTATTTGAATCAATGTATGATTTTTAATGTAATGTATTATTCCATTTTTAAGCTAAGACCGCTAATAAAAAAGAGTAAATTATTTTTGTGGTTTTTACTTATTATATACCAAACTTAAATAAATCTGAAATAAAGTGTAAGTATGATGACATTGAATCTTGAAATTTTATTTTCGATGGTTCAGTTTAAAGTGAATTTTATTTTCAGATGGCGGTAAGGAAACAAGGTTTTCATGGTCCTAGATAAATGGAAAATTTAAATAAAGGCACAAAAGAAAACATGGCAGAAGAAAAAAAGAAAGACGCTACTTTATTGTCTAAAAAGAAAAAAGTAAAGCCTCGCAAGTCCCGAGATGCAGACTGTTGCAGCGTGAACTTCTTGAAGTGTGTGCTGCACATATTTAACGTCATATTTTTGGTAAGCATCAATACTAATTTGTATTAGATTTTTACAGCAAGACTAGTTAGCAGAATTTCTTGATAACATTTACTTATAGAAATCAAGGATGGTTATGGTGTGTTTTCAACTCTAAAAGCCTTTTGCATAACTAAGTTACCATGCTATAAAGCAGCCACTGCTAACTACACTCCTAACTACAACCTGTCTGCAATGTTAGTCATCTATCTTATTCTCATAGGGCTGGCTTGTTTTTATTGTTAATTCAAAACTTCAGAGAGAGAGGTAGCGAGTTCAGAGAAAGTAACCAATGTGATGTACTCAGACATGACCTTTAGGAGTATACTCATAGTAGCTTTGGCTTCATGGATATGGTGATGGTATCACCATATGGATCTTAGTGAATCAATGCCCCGATTTACATTCACAGTGTTCGTAAATATGTTCTTCTCTTAACAATTGTCTTATTTATTAACTTTCCATAAAATGTTAGTCTTAAACTAAAAAATCATGAAGCCATTTTCCTTGTTATAACACAGTTAATTACGGCTCGGCCTACGATTACATCTAATTTTACTCGAAAAAACCAAATCCAATGATATGTGTAAAGATTGAAAGACATAAGGCCTAGGTTGATATTCCACAACCAAATTGCTCGTGTGTTTTTTGAGGGTGGTGTCATTCGTTTTTATAATGACAACATTAAAAATATAATTTTTGATGCTGCTCTACAGCAACCTCATAGAATATAAAGAACATTGCATTCATGTATAATTGCCTTCTATGATTAGATTTCTTAATCTATTATACTACGAGTATGTACCTATGTGTTATACAACTTCAGTCATTCACAGTGGCGTAACTATAACGTTCGGGGCCCTTGGCAAATTTATCGGAAGCAACTACTTTTTTACTATACGTGTAATGATAAATCGCTTGTCCCGAAGAATATAGTATCATGTAAAAGACTAAAAGAAATACGTACGACTCTTTAAAAAAAAATACCTTCACGCCTATTATCCCCGAAGAGGTAGGCAAAAGTGCGCTAGTATATCCACGACTCATAAGTCCAGTAGATTTACTAGAACACCCACGATTAGCCAAGGTACTAGGGGCCATGATGTGGTCGGTGGCAAGCCTGTCGCCATTTCGGGCTCATTCCAATCCCGGGCAATATAATGCTTACTCAGAATAATCTGAAAAACATTTAAGAAAAGTTGTCCGACCTGGGAATTGAACCCGGGACCCTTTGCGGCTAACGGTCTTAACAGGCGACAGCCGTACCGGTACATCACGGAAGCGGTAAATTAGGTAGAACCTACTTTATTTTACAATTACCAAAGTTAAATGAAACAGAGTATTATGTATTAATGTTTTATTATATGTATATAGATTCGGTTTCACCATAAGAAGAAAAGTGTAAGCTTTTTCTGGAAAAGTACGTTTTTAGAGTTAATAAGGTATTCTTGCGGATAAGCGAAATATTGTAAATAGGAATTCTACTCTAACCGGGGGGCCCTTACGGCTGGGGGCCTGTGGCATTTTGCCGAGTTGCCACCAAATACGTGTGACCCTTTGTTACTCTTTAGATAAAAATTTAAATATAAAATCCTTTCAAACCCGAAGAACTTCGTATCGCCCGCATTTAGAATTAAAAAAACAAAAGTATCCTTTGGGCCTGATGATATATTTTTTTACTAAGGTACCCGCGAACTTGTCTCGTTTAACCGAAAGTCTGTTTAAAGCCTAGCATCTATCAACACGTATATGGTTTCGACCCGTTTAGAACTTTAGTCGATATTTATTTTCAGAGAATTGCCAAATAGATGAACCAGTTACAATATTGTTAAAAGTCGGCTAAAACATGGATGTGCAAAAGTTTGCAGGTGCAGGTGTGCTAGTGGTGGGGGCTTGGACGGTGGCGACTCGTCACAGGTTCGTCCCCCTGCTCCCGTCACCCACTTACCCAGCGATCGCGTACCTGCTCATCATCGCCGGAGCCCTCGGCGTTCCGCTCTGCGCGCTCGGCTGCTGCGGCCTTAAAACTGAAAATAGAACCAGTCTATTGTGTGTAAGTTTTTATAATGCCTTTTGTTTCTAATTTTAGATTTTATGTAAAACTACAACATGACACTCGTAGACTTTCAAATTGTTTTTGGTTAACATAGCCGTATAGTTTCCTGGTGTAACGTTTGAAGGTGATTTTTATGATTTGATTAGTGTAGAAGACAACAAAGCTTAATTTTAATAAAGCCATCGATGGCCTAGTGGTGCGCACTATAAACTTCCATTTCGGTAGTCCGAGCTTGAAACCCACCATTACCGATGAGTTGTTCTAACTTTGCTCGATGTGGCAACGGACTTGCCACCAGACACACCATAGTACCTAATATCATTGGCTAATCGTGGCTACATTCTTCCGGATATTTATTTACTTTAACTTATCATTCAAGAGAACACAACAATATTACGATAGTCTATACTATTGTATATAATAACTAGATTTTGGCCCACTTCGCCCGCGTGAATTGTTTTAATGACAGAGATCACTTTCAAAGGGCAGAATATTTTCCGACTTATAATACTTGTTTCGTAAAAACATACCCTCTTTTTGATGTAGTCGGTTAAAAGTAGCCTATGTTCTTCCTCAAGGTCAAATTTATCTCTGTACCCATCAAAATCGGCTCCCTGGTTTTGGCGCAAAAGCGTAACAGACAGGCAAAGTTACTTTCGCATTTATAACACTAGTAGGGACTGTATCATTTAGCTAGAAATTAAACATTTTCTAAATGAAATAAAAATAATAGAATAAAATTATAAATTTATATATCGGTAACTGAATACAGAAATAATATTAAAGTATTACATATTCTGAATTCCCACAGTTTTATTATTTAACAGCGATAATCTAATTCACCATTAAATATTACTACTAAATACTTGTTTTCATAGTTTTGTACAATTCAGTTGCTTCTTTCGTTTTTGTTGAATATTTTTTGATGGTAGTTATTATACCTACTAGAGTCAACTGTTGTCCAGCAAGCTACCCGTGTAGGGATCGACCGCTTTGTCTATTCCTACCGCCATAATGACATTGTTGTGTTTCGGTCCGGAGGGTGGGAGCTATTGTACTTGCATATTAAGCCTATTAACCTGGCCATAGGACAGCGACACATATGCAATATCTATGGTGTCTATAGGCCACGGTTATCTCTTACCGTCCGGAGAGCCGTGTGCTTGTTCGCTGTCATAACCTATTAAAAAGAAATACCCTACAAGGTTAGGCTCGCCACGATGATCATGAATCTTTCAGTAATAAGCCAACAAAAGAGATATGATATTTAAAAAAAGCTATTTAGGGTTCCGTACCTAAAGGATAAAAACGAAACCCATATTAATTCTAAGACTTCATTATCCTTCTGTCTGTATGTGACCAGTCTGTATATCTTGAACCATGATAGACTGTTGAAATCGAACGCAACGGATTTTGATGATGATTTTGATCTTAAATAGATAGTGATTCAACGGGAAGGTTTTTGTGTATATCCGTTCGAAGCCGGGGCGGATCGCTAGTATAGAATAAAATAATATATTAAGGGTGCACCTATGCAACAACCGTTTTAATAGATAACGGTACGGAACCCTTTGGTAACGAGCCCGACTTGCACTTGGCCTGTTTTTAATTTTCAAGTTTAACATGACAAGAGTTTAAGGGATGTTGGAAGCCATGAGCTATTTACTTTTCCAAATCAACTCATTCAAATATATATATTTAGTATGTGTTGTTATAGCATTAACAGAAATACATTATCTGTGAAAATTTCAACTTTATAGTTATCACGGTTCATAAGATACAGACAGACAGCGAAGTCTTAATAGGGGTTTTTTTATCCTTTGAAAACGGAACCCTAATAAAACAATCGGTCCAACTGCTAGACTGTAAAAAGTAGCAGTTAGTATTGCATTTTAATAATATGGCATATAGGTCATAGTTCAGAAAGCGATTTACATATTTACGAACAGCTGCAAAATCTCGGCCAGGCCATAGAGAAAGCGTTCTGTGAAGCGTGTATTCTGCAACCTATAATTTATTCACAAAGGTAGTTTCAATGATATCGGCAATTTGTACTTTTTTCATAGTTTTTTTACCGTCACGCCGATATCCTCAAAGGACTATGCAGAGAGTATATGCACCCACGATTAGCCGACGATATTAGGTCCATGATGTGAAAGATGGCCAGGCCATATCGGGCACAAATCGCAATATGTACTGCGAACAAATAATAACATCGTATGTGATAACTAAAAAGGCCTCAGTGGCCTGGTGGTACGCGCTTCGGACTTCCATCCGGGTAGTCGAAGTTCGAACCCCGTCATTGACCAATGGGTTTTTCTAATTTATGTACATTTTCTGAGTGCTTATACGGTGAAGGAAAACATCGTGAGGAAACTCGGGTTCATTGAATTCAACCAGGATTGGGCCTAGTTTCCCTACTGGGTTGCAAAGGTCAGATAGCAGTCGCTTGGCGTTAAAAATAATGTCCTATTCAAATCTCCTAGATTTGGTAACAGACCTCGATATCATCTGATATAATGCGGGATATACAAATAAATAAAATTGTAGTGTCTGTATGTAATGTTAAAAAAACACTTCTTATTAACCACTTTATTTACAAGGCACATATAACAAAACAACATTTTTTAGAATTTTTGTCTGTCTATTTGTACCTGCTAATCTCTAAAACGGCTGGACCGATTTTGACGGGACTTTCACTGGCAGACAGATTATGTAATAAGGAACGGCTTAGGCTACTTCTATTTTAGAAAAGTATGAAATAATTATAAAAATGCCGACGAAGTCGCGGGCTCAGCTAGTTACATTACATAAGTACATAATCACACTTTATCAAGGCACAATTCAAAAAAGTAGTTTTTTTGTAAATGACATTTAAAGATTATGTATTCCTATATCGCAGCTTTTTTTCATATAACATTCTTATTACTTAAGTTATGGTTGTGAATATATACTTACATGTTACAAACTATATTGTTGTATAACTATGTTTGTACATTTAAATAATTCAGATTATCATTCTAAGTTCTAAGTAAAATTATATATACTCGTATAACTAGAACGCCTTTAAATCTGAAACATCGGTAATTCCGCTACCACCAATTAAACTTATTGCTATCTTAATTTAACGTAAATTCTTCTAACGTAAGTAAAAAGAGGCGACAGACTTATAGTCCTGTCAGACTAGTTTATACTTATGTGACATTCCTACAGACGTTTAATCTATGCCTAAGAATATTTTGATTAAATACTGTACAATTTAATATTTTCTTACTAATTAGACATTAATAGGATATTCTATCTCTTTCGTTTTTATTACATTGGATAAAGCATACACCTAAAATATATTAAGTAAGCGTACAGCAGAGTTTCCAACATTGTCTTAAAATTCTTGTATGTTATAGAATTCCAAAACTGCTGTTAAAAATAAATAAAAGGAAACATATTTTTAAAGGAAAAATGGAATGATGTAACCTTGCATAAAGCGATGGGAGTAGAAAAATGTTACAAAAACATACATTATGTTTTTATTGAGCTATATGCTGACGTACATTATGACACAAATGTTTATGATTTTTATTTTGTATCTTTTTTTTCGTAGAATTTTAAACAGATTAAGCATGACTT
>DVZL01007310.1:0-10816 GCA_018236625.1 Lasaia peninsularis
CAGCCGGTTTACGTAATACATGGCCGTACCATCTTAGGCGGCTTTCCTGCAGTTTTTCTACTATGTCACGAACATTAAGGCTGCCACGTATGTGAGCGTTTCTAATACGGTCTTTGCGCATCACGTTATAATTATTATATGTTATGCATTTAGTAAAAAGCGGTTATTTTAATATTAATTTTTATGTATAAACACGCATATTAGATTTACTTGTATAGATTAGATCATAAAGTTCTTCATAATCCAGATTTGGTTACTCCAGCCTGAACAAAGTCAGTACTTATCCCTGTCAGGTTTTAGATTTAGAGCTAGTTTTACTTATTTAAAACGCTTAACGTTATAGCCTCAAGTTACCAACGTCTGACGTTTTTAATGTATCTCTTATGAAAAGATGAGTCGGTTTGTGTTCTGGCTAATTCCATATCTTATAATATACACTCAATATGCTTATATTTTGTAGAGTAATAGTATGTAACGATTGTATGACTCGTATATCGATAGATAACCTTTGTGGTTGAGTGGAATCAGTATCCGACTTTGATGCACGAGGTCCCGGATTTTTTCAATTTAATTGAACGTATACAGTTACCTGAAATTTGATTTGTGTCTGATGCGGCGACGGACTTGCCACCTATTATCTCATGAGACCTAATATCATCGGCAATCATGGGTGCATATGTACCTTTACCTACCTTTTCGCGGATATGGGAGAGACGATATTTATTTTAGATAGGTGGATAATAAGTCCTTGTACGCAGTCAGAGTAGGTTCTTATCTGCTTCGATTATCCCAAGAACACACTACCCTTATCATCTTACGGACGTATGAAGTTAGCGTTCGCCATTGTAGTGTTTAGCGATCGCTATTGGAACCATTCACATAAATGTTGTAGAATTAAGAAATCTCGTTTGATCATACAATTCCTGAAAACATTTTCCGAGATAGATTCGGTGAAAATGGTGATTGAACTGATATATCTACGCAAACCTATCGGAAACCTTAAGTAAACCACAAGTTTACAATCAATTAAAAGAAGATACTGATGGAGAAATATTTAAGGAGAAACTTCGTTTATGCATTAAAACGCAGCATAAATAATTAAAACGCGGTAAAAATGCAAAAAAATCACATACATTTTATGCTGTAATTCTTTTATTCTGTAATTCTTACCGCCTGCACATAGAGAGAGGTATGAAAATATATGTTAATTGATTCTCAAGACTTATCCAATATGCACACATTTTTTTATGAGAGTGGAACATGATGGAACGGAATCAAAAGTAGTTATCAAAAAAATACATTTAGATATATTTTTTATATGATAAGGAAGCAAACAAGCACACGGGTCTCCTGATGGTACGAGATATTCATAGCCTATAGACACCATAGATGTTATAGAAACGACACTATCTGTGATCGGGCTGTTAGATCGTATGTGCTTACCAGCTAAAAATAAAAAAAAAATATTTTTCTGAGTATGACCTATCTAAAACAGTAAGAATTGACGAAATAATAGCGTAATATATATAAAAAAAAAAAACAAAAAAAAAACATACAGATGGATTTAGAATTTGAATAATTAGTTAAGAAATAGCACCCTAAAAAACTGGCTAAATATGCAACGGAGCTCCCACTAAAACATATATTTTTTTTTATTTTGAAAAAAATGCTAATACAATTTGAAATAGGCCTTACTTAACAAATCCGTTAAAATGTTCGTCTCTAAAAACCCCGCAGAGTAAGCACATTTAAACAAAGGCTAAGAGAACTGTAGCAGTGCTGTGTCAACGAGTTTTCCAGACAGTCGGACCGACAGATTTTTACATTCTAATATAAAAATGCTTACGTTTATTTCTTTTTGAAGTGAGATGTTAGAATTTAATTCTTAGTTCGTCGTCCTGTGATGAATAATTGATATTTTCTTATGATTAGTTATCTAACCGAAAGAATGAACTAAATCGCACACTTAGAATTAAAAGCGACTTAACTCAAAATTTCTATATTACTGTTTTACCATTTTACTATAAATATAAACTTACATTGTAATTGTGTACTCAAAAGGCTAATCCACAAAATTTGCTTAAAACGAATCGTTTGCGAAACACGAAAGAGATATCAAGATGTATACAATACTATAATTTTTGAAGGTTAGAGCTATCCGAATTTTTTGTATAGATGATAGTTCAGTATAATGACATGCGACACACCTGATAGTAATTACACTACTTACCATCAGGTAGTCAAGGATGGAGGGAACACTGTGTCAGGTAGTGAATTCCAATCTACAACAGTTTAAAGGATAAAAGAATATTGTAATACGAAGTATATCAACCATTTATGGATGGTACTTATCTGTTCGTCTTGTATTGCGATTAAAAAATGGTGCAGGTGGAATAAGGCCATAGAGCTCCTGACCATATTTTCCGAAATGTATGCTATAGAAAACGGATAGTGCTGCCATTCTACGACGATGTTAGTTGCTTAACCTGGAAGGTTAAGCAACTTAGAATCAAACGGTTTATTGTCACAGATTAACTTCAAGGCACGTCTATCCACAGAATCCAAGGCTGCCAGCTGACAATTGGCTTATCCTACCCAAAGGTGACAACAGTACTCCATACCAGATACAGCTTAAGCTTTATAAATAGTTATAAGCTGTCCAAGTGTAAAAGATTTCGGTTGATAAAATTGCATATTATGGAAAGTCTTAATACCCTCTTAATCTTGGCAACGCACACTTGCCATCAGGTGATTCTTAACCAAATTAAGCCAAATCGGTCCAGCTGTTCTCAAATTTTAGCAAGACTAATGAACAGAATAGTTAAATACTTTAGTTAACAACTTTTTAAAACACACATATTTAGTTAATAATGTTTCATTTTATTTCATTTCAGGGAAAATTCATGTTATGTAGTTTTAAAATTCTTATTTTCCAAATATTTACCCAGAACATAGGCACATGACTATTTTCAATTCCAATAGAGATTAACCGTTAAATAACAGTGCCAAATTCTTGGCCATAGCCCAACTTCAAGATAAAATGTCTTTCGAACGTATTTCGTAATTGTATTAGTCCGAGCAAAACCATATTGAGACTCCCAAATAACTTCGAACATTATATTTTACGCTTCCAAAGAGGGAATTATTCCCCAAGGATAGAATAAAAATTTCCAGCTTATGAAACTTTAGTGTAATAATAATCTTAGATAATAAATACCATAGACACTGAAAGAATATAAAAAATGTTTCTAAATTTAAAAGCCTTGAATATGATTGATTTCGTTTTATCAATTTATTAAAATTATAGCAAAAAAAAAATAAGGCATTGTGAAATCATCAGGTTTCAGATTCATTTGACTAATATATGCCAACTTCTTTCTGATTGATTAGCTCATAAGAAGTTAATGTTGTTTCGTTCGTTTTTATATCACGTTAATACTCGCCATTTTATAGTACAACAGTAAATATCCCCGAAAGGGTAGGCATAGTGCATATGTACACTCATAATTGGCCGAGAATCTGACGAGAATCGAACCCTGTATTTCGTGCATTAAAGTCAGACACTGACTCCAATCGACTACAGACATGATTAATATCTGTGTTTCCCAACATATATCCCGAAAACCAAAACTAGTCAATTAGGTACAAACACAGCGTGGCATACTACATTGACAAGCACTGAAAATTACATGTATAATATAGAAACAAAAAATATATAAATTATAAAAGTCATGTTCTGTAAAAGTTCTGTAAAAGTAAAAGTAAATGAGACAGGTAGAGACATATAAATTGGAGGACAAAACTCACATTTGATTTCAAATAAAAAAAAAATTAAACAATGTTATTATTAACCTTCACACAATCTTACGACCCAAAGTACCTACTCAGTGTCATATTTTTCTACAGTGAATATTGATGAACTCTATCCCATTGTATTTTCTAAGATTTCAAAGCTCGATGGATATTGCGTAGTTTAAACATAATTAAGGTTTGGTTATTGGAATATTTCGTGAACTATAATATTACTATCTATCGACTTAAGGCAGACTACCAAAACAAGCGTTGAAAGCCTCAATAATTGCGTCACAGTGGGAACACAGAAGTAGATATGTCCTAATACCTACCTTAAAAATGTTCGTATTCGTGTTTTCAACTGACATATTATGCAAAAGGCCGGTAAACTTAAGGGAAAGGCTTAATTTTACCAGATTTTTGGGGTTCGACACTCAAAAGGTACTGCACCTTGTGTATAATTTAGCCTGTATTTATTTTACAATATATTTATCTAAAAAAATGTTCGATATTTTATTGACGAGATCGAAATTTAAATCATCTATACGTAATGTCATTAATTTTCCAGAGAGGTCAAAGTAGGCCGGTTTGTAACGTCATAAATTAGAGCGCCACTGACACAGCGACGTGTAGCCAATCGGCTAACTGGAGGCATTAACATAGTTGATTAACATAATGTAATTTACCAACGAACTTAGCATATTAATTCAAAAGGTGATGAACCACAAACCTGGACGTAAAATATGGCTATCACATGAGATGTCAAAGGCGGCTACTGAAATATTTTGTCAGCTATAGTCATTACATAATATTATAAAACAAAGTCACTTTTTTGTCTGTCCCTATGTATGCTTAAATCTTTAAAAGTATGCAACGGATTTTGATGCGGTTTTTTTAATAGATACAGTGATTCAAGAGGAAGGTTTTTATGTATATAACAATACATGTTATATACAATATACCCGTGCAAAGCCGGGGCGATCGCTAGTATACCATAAAGAGTATGGAGTGGTAAAGTACTGCTATGGTTAAATAAAAGTGTCATGTTCCAATGGGATGGACTAGATGAGAAACTTAAATAAGAAGAGAAACATGCTAGCTTACGCTTTATTGAAGTTGGCAATGCATATGGTTTTACAGGGATTTTGTAGTTACATACATATCTTCACGTCAGATCCCTTACAGGTAGGCAGTGCGTATCGAGTGTCAAATGTCACGATCCCTACATATCTACCTAGCTTTTTCTACATTAATCATTCTTTTCATGCATACACGCCGCTTGTGGAGACTTTTGATATCACTCACTGATAATATGCGTGCTATTCAGTCGTGGAATGTCAACCTAGGTCTCCCCGGGTACCTACATCCATCCACATTCACATTGTATAGCTGCTTTGTTAATCTTTTGTCTTTTAGTTTTTCCAAATAACTGAATCAGCGTAACTTGTAGTTTATACCATTAAAAATACGTCTGTATGTTTATTTGCAAATAGCATTAAAATGTAAAACAAATTAAAAATAATCGCACTAAATCCGTAGTAATATTATAAATGCGAAAGTAACACTGTCTCTCTGTGACGCTTTCACGCCTAAATCACTGATCAGATTTTGATAAAATTTAGTAAAAAGATAAAAATGAAATGAAATGAAATGAAACGAAACGAAACGAAACGAAACGAAACGAAATGAAATGATAATTGACCCAGAAGGTAAACTAGGCCAAACGCTAAATTATATTGAATTCGAATACAAAAATCTGGGTTTTGTGTAATGTTTTCTTTTACCGTAAAAACATTTATATATAATGTACTTAACTAAGCTAGAAAAACTCATTTATAAAGGCAGCGTTTGAACCTGATTTACCGTAATAAAAGTTCCAAGCGCTAACCACTTCACTTTGTGTGACTTTAATTTGAAAAAAGTTCTATAAGCATACGTGGAGTGAAAACCTTGATATTGTATTATAGGTACAGTAGGATACAGGACTTGAATTATGACGACTGCATGTCTATGACTATGGAATGGTCAATGCTTGGGATCACACTTCGGGATAAGGTCGGGAACAAAAGACCAAAGTGACTGATATAGTCCAAAGATGTAGCGAGCTGAAGTAGCAGTGGGCTGGTCACATTTGTCGCAAAACCGATAGTTGGTGAAGTAGACGAGTTCTCGAATGGAGACGGTAAGTGTAGCGTTGGGCTCCCTCCAAGAAGTGGTCCGACAACTTAAAGAGGTTAGCTAGTAGTGACTGGATAGTAAAAGCGTGAGTTCGGGTATTATGGGAACCCTACGTCCAACACTGGACTAATGGCTGATGGTGATGATGATGATGATCAAGGTAGGATACAGCACAGTAACTGCTATGACATTTATAAGAAAATATCTACGCACATAGACCTTTTAAGCGGTTCTTGTGACGCATGTTCGTAAATTTAAAATTTACCATTGGACCGACTACTCTCCGGTAAATACAAAAAACTCTATTTTCAAATATAAGATGGCGGATGCCCAAGTTAAGGTTTTCAAAATGGTGACTCATTTTGAAAATCTTATCTTGGGCATTTTCAATACGAATTTGACATCAACTTAAAAATCTCTAATGGCGGATGTCTCTATTCTGAAAATAAATTTTATCGAGTTTCAAATCAACAATATTCTTGTCTATTAATAACGCAATCATGTCTTACCGGAATCTCTGGACATAATTAATTGATCTTATTAATTCATGATATTCTATGTATTTAGTTTAAATTTTCACTGCGCCATTTTATGTCAAGTAAAGGCACGTTTACGCTTAATATTACAGTGACAAATAGATGTCAGAAACATGTTTTATTCTGAAGTTTTTTATTTACCAGGCCCGGGCTTGATTGTCGATAGGAGCAGGTACCTGTGATGAACATATTATATTTCTTCCATTCTAAGTATCTATTAATTTTTTTCTAATTTTTACTTAAGGAATATGTCCAGAAACATTTTTTTATTCTACATTACTATTATAAATATATGAATAAAACAGATTCACCACATATTATCTATAGGATGCAGTCTTGTCTAAAATTATTGTATACAATAGTCCTTAGTTATTGTTTTTTAATAAAAAACGTGTCTCATATTATTAATTAGTATTCAGTATAAATTATTAACTAGTGGAACTTTAATTATAATACAAAAATAATATTCTGCAGTTTTCTAGTAATTTTTTATCTACGTATTTCAATTTTAATGTTTAAAATGTATATTACGCCCCCAGCTTAGTCTCACATATACGATTTTACTTAAATTGCAGATAGTTAAGTTCTAAGCTGATCTATGAAACTATTTTTTTTTTAAATCAACAAGAAAACGATTCACGATCTTCAAAATACTAAACGTTACACAATTGTGTTACCTATGTTTTTGGGGCCCGTAACTCTGTTGCTAAAACTCTACAAAGAGTATATCTATCTCCATACTGTATCTCATGAACCGTGCTAGCTAGACAGCTGACAATTTTATAAATGTTTTTGTGTTAATGCTCTAACAACAAAGAATAAAAAACAAATAAAAAAATATGGAAGTGTTCCAATACAACATATGTAATTTTTAAGTTTGATATTTATTGTAATACACTTGAAATATCTATTCACATAATATTTGGTTGTATATTAAATTTAAAAATAAATATCACTGCACAAATTACAGATTTTATCTAACCCCAAAGTAAGCTATATAAATAAATTGAAATGTATTAAATATTTAAAATTTGCTCCACAGAAAATATGTTTTTTTCATCATCATATAGGGTATGGAAAACTTCATGCATTTTTATCAATAAGTAAGTTATACTCTTGAAGGTCACTAAGTCACATTACTTTAGAAACATCATCAAAACAGATTTGGATTTGAAATCAACTAGACGAATTAATCATTTTTTTGCTTTCCATTACATTATTTTAAAAGTATTCTATCGAGTCCGCTCCTGTTTGATAACGTTTTATATTAATGAAACGGTTGTCGGATAGACGACTGCACGTGTGTGAGCACACCTTAATATTTAATGTATTCCATCCGGCCGTATTCTAATGCGCACTACTCGACCAGGTTTACCAACCTGGCGACTTGTATTTGTTTAAGATGTTAAATATTCAAACATTAGGTCTTCGCGTTTGAGCAATAATAATACAGATTCAACAAAGTAAATATAGAGATGGTGAAATTGGACATTTCCAAATACATATAATTAAGGCAATTATCTCACGACGCAAATTTCTCGTGTATTATTTGAGGATGGTGTCAAGAGTCTCAGAAAATGGCGTGTTTGCATGAAGATTAACTCTGTCTGTATGTCTGTCTGTCTGCCTGCCTGTTATGTTTTAATCCACTGATCAGATTTTGATGAAATTTAGTACAGAGATAAAGTTGACCTTGAGGACATAGGCTACTTTTTAACCGACTACATTAAAAAGAGGGTATGTTTTACGCGATAAGTAAGATGGAAACATTTCTCCCCTTTCAAAGTTTGTGGTATTAAAATAATTCATCTTACTAAATTTCATCAAAATACGTTCAGTGGTTTAGGCGTGAAAGCGTAACTTACAGACAGAGTTACTTTTGCATTTATAATATTACTACGGATTTCTGTTGTCTATGTCGTTTATTTCTTCAATAATTATAACTTAAAATACTAAAAACACAATAAAATAAATAAATAAAAGACTCCCGTACAAAAAACAGCATTTAATGTTATTTTTAGGGGTAATAGTACGGAACCCTTCCTGCGCGAATCCGACTCGTATTTAGCTAATTTTATTACCGACCCTTCAAATTTATTCAGTTGTACATGAAACCAGTTTATTTACAAGTATATTCTGGATAATATTACATATTACATAAATATTACACGAACAAGCCTCAAGTAACAACTAGGCTGAAACTACGGAAAATTAGGGAAATTTTATACGACTCCCTGGTCGTTTGGGTGATATACGCGACTAATATACGGATAATCAACAGTTATGGCCGCCCCACATAAGAATTGTATTGTTTCTCTGCGGTTTTGGCTCGGAAATTAATACGTATTTCTTTAATTTCAGTTATGCTATATTATGTCTTTATTCTCCTGGAACTAAAATATAGTTTAAGCGCATGTTTATACTCGTACGTGAATAACATGACTAAACTAAACTGAGGGGGAAGCTAGGCAAGTATGTAGAGATCATGACAGTTGGCACTCGCTACTCTGCTTACCATGCGAGAGATCTAGCGTGAATATATATGCATCTTACATATAAAATTTTAATGAATATAATATTGCTCTTGTTGCACAGATTTTGGAAAAAAATCTTGATTTTTTAAATCTTTTTAGATTAAAATATACCTATCAGACTAACTATTCCAAGATTTTAGTCTTAATGAAATTGCAAAAAACTTTTTTTTATTAATATTATTACTAATTAGTTGTCCAATAAAAACTTGCTTTGGATTTACTGTCGTAATAAAAACAATAACGCACTTGTAATTAAGATAAGTTAAAAGGCAAAACAATCTTTTTAGAAAAAGCTTTTATTATTTTTCGAGTTGCTCTCAACGAGCCCTTTCATTTAATACCCATATTGTTGAAGTTCTTTGAAAACAACTATTCCGCCATCTTGGTTGGTCCGCCATATTGGATTTAGAATGATGTCATGTGCCTTAGCGGGTATTGTCATCCAAATTAAACGTGTATACAAAATTTCAGCTTAATCGGGTGAAGATATCTACTTCGAAATTGAATTCTAAGATTCCACAAATACATGCAAGTTAAATAAAAGCTTTTAATAAAAATGACATTTATATAGTATATACACAACTTATTGTTACTACAATGCGGCGGTTATTACCTTTACATCCTGAGCGGGTTGCTTGTTGCATATTTATATAGAACCATCACATAATGTGTGGGCGTTTGTTTTATTACGATACGTTATGAGTTACGGTCCGTTGGGAGACGTCGGTTATTTTTGAATAATATATCTATGTTTAAATCCACGCCCATGACACGAAAAAGTAGGCAGATACATATGCACCTACAGTTAGCCGACGATATTATGTCCCATGATATGACATGTAAAAAGTCCGTCGTCATATCACAAATCTAATTTAAGGTAATGTTATTTTTTCAGATAAGATTTTAACTGACTAAAAAAAGGAATAGGTTTTATATTTTGTTAAGCAGGGATTTCTCCGTAATTTGAAATTATTTTTATAATTTTAAAAAGTATACTTTTAAGGTAACTATTGCAACAAATTTAAGATCTGGTGATGGAATCTTAAGGAATTCAGGAAAGGCACCTACAGTTAGCCGACGATATTATGTCCCATGATATGACATGTAAAAAGTCCGTTGTCATATCACAAATCTAATTTAAGGTAATGTTATTTTTTCGGATAAACTGCAAAAAAGACTTATAAGAACAACTTGCCCTACCCGGGAATCGAACCTTGTACGTCAAAGTCGGACACCGACGCCACTCGCTTTTTTATTCAAATATTTGGCTTGGTAAATAGATTTCTAAAATAAAATTTTAAAATAAAAGTAGCCTAAATAATACATGTAAATAAATCGGCCCAACCGTTTAAAAGATTAGCGAGTACAAACAACAAGACAGACAGACGGATAGTCAGAAATTCTAAAAAATGTTGTTTTGGTATGTGTACTTTGTAAATATAAGTATGTATTTAAAAAAAGTGGTTACAGACATTCCAATTTAATTTATTCGTATAGATATTATATAAAACGCAATATTTTTCCTTAAATACAGTATTACGCGGTTTCCCGGACGGGATCCGAACGCACCGTATTGCCGGCGGCCACGTACGCAAGCTATATTATATACAGGTTGATTTTAACAAATTAGAAATTTTGAGCTAAAGTTAACAAAAAGTGTTATCTACCAAAACTTTCTAAAATAATTGTAATATTATATCTATACCTTAATTTAAACAGTAAAACTGCAAAAACCGATTAGAATTTCATTATCATGTCGTTTATGATAAATAAAAT
>DVZL01007311.1:0-10815 GCA_018236625.1 Lasaia peninsularis
GAAATCAGATTTCTCATAGCAAACGAGAATACTTTCAAAATCGGACACTGCTTTAGATCACAGAGCCGATTGCCATATCATAACTTGGTAAATACCATTTTTCTAACTATTCTTCACGTTATAACTTCAATGTCTAAAACTGATGTGCCCCAGACTGCTGACTGACAACGAGTGTGTTTAAGAGAGGAAAATCATTATTTTCCAGCAGCCGGATGAACTGGCCAAATCGGTAAAGCTGACGTCTAGAGAACGACGATTCATCAAGTTCGCGAGCGTAGAGCACGGAGGCCAGCTGTATATGACGCCGCAGGACTTCCTCGAGTCCGTCGTCGAACAGGAGCCGAGGCGTAAGTAGTTATTATGCTTATCCAACGTAACCATCGTTATCCCCGTGTTGGTCCGGGTCTTTTGTGTAGAATAGATTATCTGCCTAATTAACAGGCAGCTCGTAAGTCACTTCCAACATGACCGCTGGTGGTAGATGGCTGAGCAGCAACTTACCCTAGTTGGTATTCATTGTCCCCATAAGGACATTGTACCCTTCGGAGTAGGGTAGACGTGCACATACAGTTTAATTGCCCGACCACAGACAGTGACGTACCACATCTATGGTGTCTATAGGCCAAGGTTGTCTCTTACCATCAGGAGACACGTGTGCTAGTTCGCTGTAGTACTGCACGGACGAGTTGCTGCACAGCACTCTACCACCAGTGAAAATGTGCTCATGTCCGATCCTGGAGAATTTACATACAGAGAAAAATGGATCAATTTGCAAGGATAAGCTGAGACGTTGTTGGTTGTAGTTCTAGTCACTTCAGAGAAGCTAACATCAAGGTGAAAATTGACGAGTGTGAAATATTTCATAGCATGATATATGTAATGTATTTGCATAATATATTATTATTATTATTATTATAGATAAGTGCAATTTCAATCTCATAAGTGATTATTATTGTTAATCTTAGAGGAATAATAAATACCACAAAACCATAATTTATGACTTTGCAAAATATTTTCAAGTCTAATGGAGTCTCGCAAAATTCGAGTTATGGATATATGGATTATTCTGCCTTCCCCTTCGGGAATAATAGGCGTGGAGGTACTTTTTTTAAGTGTATCATTCCATTTAGCTAACGCTGCTTTTTACCAAATTCATACATTATTTATAAGGTAGTTTACCTACTCTTCAAATGTAAACGTAGGTTGAGCCTATGTGGCCTGGTGGTACGCGCTTCGGACTTCCATTTCGATTGTCCAAGTTCGAATCCCGCCATTTAACAATGATAACTTTCTGAGTGCTACTACGGTGAAGGAAAACATCATGAAGAAACCCAGATTTAGTGCCCGATATTGTGCTCTTATCGTCGTCTAATCGTAGGTACATATGTACCTCGCCCTACCCTTTCAGGATTATGAGCGTAATGATATTTATTTATTCTTCAAAGGAGCTCGAAGTTGACACCTACTTTGAAATAAAATGAAAATTATTTATTTGCCCAATACGTGTGTTAAAAAGTTGTTGCCAAACAAAAGATTTTAATCACACCAACATATTCTACCACAATATTTTAACACATAATTTATATTTATTAAACTATATATTATATACGAATTATCTTATTATTTATAAAACATTATTTTACACCTGACTTATTTTAACTCTGTCTACTATTAAATACCACCAACTAGAGTGATAAACACAACGTACTATGATTAAATTATTAATTTTCTTAAGTTTAACAAACATTTTCTACAATTCCAGCTCGTTTGAAACGTCGCGTGTTAACAACGAAAGAAATCGAACAACTCCGGGACCAAACGCCCCCGTTGAAAAAGGGATCCCCGCAGATGTTCAGGAACCTACGTGATAAAGGTATTAAAGAGGACATTTCTTCAATGTGAAATCGTCGTCCAATTATTAGTCAGTTTGTCACTTTTTTATGGGATAAGATAGCGAACAGGCGCACGGGTCTCCTGATGGTAAGAGACAACCGTGGCCTATAGACACCATAGATGTTGTAGGTGCGCCGCTGCCCTGTGGTCGGGCTGTTACACCTCATGTGCAAGTCTACCGGCTACCTTACCCTCCGGACCGGAACATGACACTGTCATTATGGCGGCAGGAACAGGTAAGGCGGTGGATCCCTACCCGGGGACCTAGTAAGCCAGTTAACCTTCGCTCGCCTCTTACGAGCTGCCTGGTAGGAAAGCAGTTGGTCTATTCTACATAGAAGACCCGAACCAACACGGGGAAATATACCTACGAGCTACCTGGTAGAAAGGTCTATTCTACACAGAGGACCCGGACCAACACGGGGAAAAATTATATGAAGAGATATTAAAAGATAAAACTAATCAACGCACAGACCAAACCCGTAATGGGGCCATGAAAAATTTTTCAGAATCAACCCCCTAGGGGGTGAAAATATACTTATATCTATTGGATAACATTCTGTATGAGCTAATTCATTCTCTACGTCTTAGCGTTATCTCACATTATATCAGATGATATCGGGGTCGGCTACCTAATCTAGGGGTAGGGCAAATACTAGGACTAAATAACATCAAAATGCGGGCATAGCCGCGGGCAGCCACTTGTCACATGTATTTTTGACGAGCATTGCTTTCTTCACCGACGACCGTTCGCAGCACTTATTGATGCCCATGTTATAGACGCATCGCTGATCTTCCAGGAATAAGTTTTAAATAAATTATCTTTTGTTTCAGGAATCATCTCTTACACAGAGTATTTGTTTCTCCTTTCTATTTTAACCAGTAAGTATATATATTACTAGCTGTGCCCGCGACTTAGTCTGCGTTTTATATTATTTAGGTAATTGTTTTATTTTATACATTTCTATATTAATATTCTAAAATAAAAGTAGCCTAATCTTACTACATCAGCTGTCTCGTGTCTCAATGAAAGTCTCGTCGAAATCGGTTCAGCTATTTCAGAGATTCGTGGGTACAAACAGACAGACAAAAATTCTAAAAAAATATTTTGATATATGCACTTTGTAAGCTTACATATGCATTTCGTAAAAATCCGTTATTTTAATATTACATACAGACACTCCAATTTTATTTATTTACATAGATGTATCAAAAATAATAATTAAATAAAAACGCGGACAGTCGCGTGCACATCTAGTATTTTAAATAAGCCTCTACAACGCCAAAACACTTTTCTAATGTGGCGATTGTTAAAGAGAATTCTCACGCTAAAATAATTTCATTCGATTTTTCTAGAGCCGGCGTCAGGATTCCAGATAGCCTTCAACATGTTCGACACAGACGGTAATCAGCGAGTAGACAAAAATGAATTTCTAGTCGTGAGTATTTTTTTTATAAGGAAACCTCAAAAACAACTAGTTCAATTTTGCTAAATATATATTTCGCTATAACGTGTATAAGGGACCATCTCTGAAGTATCTAAGAAATTAAAAAATCTGGCCAAGTGACAGTCGGCACACGAAGTTTTTTAGTATCTTTAAAAAATGGCAAAAAGCACCCTTTATTTATAATCTTGTTAATATCTGTAAAAAAATGAGCATAGTTAGAATGCGATGAATTAAGGTTCAAGCGATATAGTCTTGAGAAAGACAGACAAACAGATAGACGGAAGACTAACAAGAATCTATATAAAAGACTTATTTTACAAAAGCAAAAATCTTCAAAATTCAACCTAGGTATTGACGGAGTAATCGCACATCAAAAATATTAAAAAAAACTATTGAGACGAATCGGGGCTTTTAAGCTTGCTTAGACGTCGTTCCCTCACACATTTGGTATAGTTGGGCAAAGTCTATTTGTGACCATCAGAATTTTAACTTTAACTTTAACGTTTCTTTTTTAAAGTTTCACTCGAATCCGTGCAGTACTTATTGCGTGAAGAGTAACAAACAAACACGTACAAATTTTCGCATTTACAATATTTAAACAGTCTGCAACACATAAGCAGACGTATTTCCTGACAGTGCAATAGTGAAGCTAGTTTCGCCAACCTGGGATTGGGTTTTTGATCCTCTTCCTCAACATTCACCAAACTAGGACTAAGAGGTCCTTCTCATCTTTAATTCTTAGCACTGCTAAGGATTGGAGCTGATACCCAAAGCGGTGTTTCCCGAGAAATACAACTTAGCTGCCCATTAAAGTTAGAGTGAATAGGTTTCTTCAGCTTAGCACATTATCTGTGACCTCAGCATCACTCTCCATCAGTTGAGTTGCGGATTATTGTGCTAAGCTTTCAAATATAAAAAGTCGACAAGAAAAAGTATTGAGGTTATACCACCAGGAAACAAAAATCTGGTAGTATTAAATCTGGCGATAATTTGGCTAACTGCATTAATTGATTACCACAAAAATTTGGATCGATTGACAAAATCTCTACCTAAACTATAAGCTAAATAAATTATCTATATCTGATTGTTGATGGCCTATTTTAATACAAATCTGGCTTCGTAAGTCATAGACTTAGTGTCTTTGACTATTTAATGTTAATTTCGGTAGTCCAAGTTCCAACCTCGCCATGTACCTCAGTACGGTGAAGAAAAACACCCTGAGGAAACCTCGGGATTTATGGCCAAAATGTATGCTATAAGACCTAATATCGTCGGCTAATCATGGGTGCATATGTACCGCTGTCTACCCATTCCGGGATATGGGCGTGACGATTTTTCTTTTAAATACAATAAAAATAGCGTTAGTCGTCAATAAGCTGTTTCTTCCAAACAACTAATAAAAAAATAACAAAAATGTCAAAGTAACAGGTAAGAGTAATTTTAGGGAATTTACACTTACCCTCGTATGTAGAATAAAAAAAATATTTTTATTTTAAAGCATATTTTTTTATTTTTGATTGCGTCAAAGTAGTGGCATTATATTTGTTGCATGTCACCATTAGCTATACGTTTCCAACGAAAACTAAACTTACTATTTTCTTTGGTAAGATTTATGGGTACCAGTTGTTTTTTTGAAAAGACGTAGTTATATTATTTCGATTTTTTATACACTGAATGCTTTTGGAAAACTTAAAGATATTTAATATACGAAATACTAAATCAACTTACTTTTGAATACTACAACGTAAATATCAATCATAAATAAATTGGACAAATTACACAAATTGATGTAACCCCAAAATAAGTAAATTATATGCTTGTGGTGTCTATGTCAGTCAACGATACTAATACATAGAAATACTTGAATATATATCATCACTCAAATACTTGCCCCCGTCTGGAATCGAACTCAAGCCTAGAGGCTGGTCGATGGCTATATGCATGTATGCTAACCCCTCGACAAACGAGGCAGCCGAACATTAAAAAAAATTAAATAAGTAAGCGTAGTATTTGTTGGAAATGTCGATGTAATTTTTTTTATTAGGTCAAATAGTTTAACCTAGTTCACGGAATTTGTAGTTATAGATTGTTATGCACAATAGAATGTTTGATTATTATGACTCTAAAACGAACAAGTCTTATTTTATTAGAATATTTACAAATTGGAAAGCGGTTCAGTAGTATATCGTTTCTAAACCAATTTGTTAACTAATATCTAAACCAAACTTACAAAAATGCCAAGTACTGATTTTATACGAATAGTTATAAAACATTGTAACATGAATAGTTTGGTTTATAAGGAATTTTTTAAATAAATGATTGCATTTATAACAGATTATGATTTGGCAAATTAAGGAAGACATATTGTAACAAAAACTCATATTTGGTTTAAGATAATAAACCCACTCTGAAAGTACCATAGATATTTCGTAGCCTATGGAAAAATATATACCTATTATCGAGTAAATTCTCCTTCGATCTTTTTAGATGTGTTGATTGAATAAGAAATAATCTGTAATTAAAACACCTAGAAATAAATATAGCTGATTAAAATAAAACATGTTGTTCCAAGGGAAGTAAAACTACGGTAATGATATTTAAAAAAAATATTTATTATAACACCCAACTCTGCTACGATTCTTTACTAGAACTTTGGTTTACTCAACGATGGTGTGTTAGTTCAAGTTCATGTTACGAAGTAGTTTCTTTATTAATTATACAATAAGACAAAAATCCCTTGTATTACTGGAATGCCATTTTATTTTTAATTTGTAGATGCACTTTATATTTTATTTGAGCATGTTTCTGCACTGAATATAGATTCAACGCCTGTTCGGTGGTTCTCTAAAGGAAAGAAAGGACCTGGATGAGAAAAGTCAACAAGCAGTGAGTGTTTTGTGCTTTTGAGGTGTTGGTCAATGTTGCGTTGCCTAGAGGGCGCTACTAGCACATACTAACTTTTATATACAATTTTTTATTTGTAATTTGTGTATGATTCTTAATATGAGGGTACTTTGTTTCTTGATATTTTTTAAATAGCATTTAATATTTAAAGATCACCAAATCTTTTTTTTTATTTGTGACAGTTACTAGCACAATGAGGATTCAGCCTTCCAAAATAAAGAATACTGTCAACACTGTACATAAAGCTTTTATTTTTTTGTGTTAAAGATTCTTTTGAGTAAAAATATCTCGTTTGATTAAAAATGTGCTAAAACCTTTTGCAAATATTTGTTTTTATGCTTAATTACATTTTGTATTAATATTATGTGTATATGATTTTTTTTATTATACGAACTTTCAACGTGGCATTGTAGCTGCTATCCTTAGTTTCATCGAGCGCTAAGAAGATGCAGCCATCTTTAAGAGAAAAAGAGCAAAAGCCTACTTTTGTAAGTCATAAAAAATGAATCAATTTTGTGTATCCACTGTTCTTATTAACAGTTAATTACTAATGATTTGCTCATTTAAAACTCTTTTATCTATGCACATGACTGTAAATAAACCTTTGTTTTGTTTTGTATTTTTTTAATAAAATTCATGAAAGAATATTTATGCAATTACTAACACCCCAATCTTTATCTAAATAATATACATTTGTAAACACCTTAAATTCTCCGTCACTAAATATTTATACTATAATTTTTCCGTAAAAAGTTTTTATGCATAATTTCAAAATTTTGATTTTTATTTCTTAATATCTGCACAGACTAATGACTAAAAGCTAACAACAACTCGTATTAAAATGACATTTATAAATTGAGCACATGAAGCTAAAGGTACAATCTGGAGATTACACTCCTAATAATAACCTGTCCTAAATATTATTTCAAGCCCGGTTTTTTTTTTTACTTTGTCAGCTTCCTAAAACTGGAAAAAAGAATCCTGTCTGGTTTAATAAGAGTTAGCAGCAAATAAATATTCGGGATAGGTCGTTGTTAGGACTGTAATTCACAAATAGTATCTTTAGCTTCATGATGAGCGGCATTTTCATGTCATGACTTTTCTAGTTTAATAAAATACCTCTATTTCTTCGTTTTTATTTGTCTTTGACTAACACCTAACCTTTTCTTCTCGACACATTTGTTACATTCTTTTAACACTCTTCATAATAACAGCTATCAATATAATAATAATATAAAAATAATAGTTTAGGACTAATCAATAGCGTAAGGTTTTTAAATCATATCGAGGGCCTAATGTTCAGCTAATGCGGCGACTATTACTGCCATTCTAACCTAACATTAAGATTATAAAGTCTTCTTCAGCAATAAGAAATATGCATGTCTTTTATATTTTTAACAATACTTCAAGTAATTATATAACTGAAAATACAATAAAATATAATACTTGCAAAATAGTGATAAATAAGCTAAAAAAAATATCCAAACTATCATCATTATCGGATGACTTCAACACCGCCATTTTAGCGCGCTTATTTGTTACGTCAACGTGAACTGTGAAGTGAGAACAATAATTTATCAACAAAGTGACATATATAAATATTGTATAGGGATATCTATGTGCGAAAACTTTTATAGGCCAAAGATGCATAAATAAAGATATCAATTGACGTGGCGTTGACAGTTCAATGAGACAGAAACAATGAGGTCTCGTTTCGTTTTGACAATGATGTTGCGTTTTCGAAAATGAGGGAATTTTAAAAATACTGCTTTAAAGAGTTAATTTTATTAATAAAAAAATGAATATTGGAAAAAAAAATATTTATGTGGGTAATAAATATTACACGTTATATTTTGGACTATATCTAAATCACATGCATATTGCCTATTGTCAGAAAATATTTTCGTTACATGGAAACACCTTTATGGAACGAATTATATAAGCCAGTAGTGCCTAACGAATGCGACTTGAGAACCTTCTAAAAAGAGTGTACTAATTTCTAAAAGGTGGGCAACACGTCTATGATACTCCTAGTAATGTGGATTTACATAGGCAGCGGTGATCATTCTCCATCAGTCCTATAAAGTAGAATTTAAAATTGTGACAAAACTGTTGTTACAGTAAAGTGAAACTCTGTAATAAGATTATAATGATTTTTGTATTGAGATAATTATCAAATAATCGCTGCATATGGTAAGCTTTTCAACGATTGCATTGTTGTCACTGTAATCTTGCCTTGTAATATATTTACAGCATTTATTGATTTTTCCTAGTAACCGCCTCACTTGGAAAGTGATCTGGCAATTGCTGTGCTCTCACTTCAACTTGCAATAACATTGTAATATAAGTGAGACCTTTCCCTAATAATCGCCACATTTGGTAAGTGTTTTGGCGATTGATCGACACTTCAATCAATCTAGTGAAATAAAATCTTTTTCTCTTACGTATTATGACTTCTTGGAATTCCAGATGGAGAAGATATTTAGTTTCGCATGGAAAGACAAACGTGGTATGATTGACAAGGGGCAGGAGGGGGAGAAGGGTGGTGCGGATAATTATGTCGACGATCAGGGACTGCAACGCCGCCACAACATCGACACCATGTTGCAGGTCTCACATTTGTTACAGTAGTACCAGTAGCTTAGGTACAATGAAGCTAAAGATCTCTGAACTATGACAAACATTTATCTCTTTATCCAGTTATTTTAGCCAGTTATCTCGCTCTCAAGGCTGAAATGTTTTGACTTTGTCTATTCAACAAAGTTCGCAGAAATAGATATTGGCCAGAGTGAGTCAGCGGCGTATTAGGGATAGTTCTCTGTTAGGCTTGGGCTAAACAAAACGATATAACAATAAATACATATTTTCAGAAAAAAAAACTATATAAATCAACGATATATTTTCCGTGATATATTGATTTTCGATATTTATTTACAGATATGAAAATCGATATATTTTTAAAGCTCTGCTGTCTGTTAATGCGTTACAACATGCATTTGACCAATTCAATTTCTTAAATTTAGAAAAAGGGTAAGAATTGGCAGCAGGCTGTATGGGTTTGGATTCGAATTTCGAAAATTTTGACAATTTCCATAGGTAATCGCTTATTGCGCAGAAAATATCGATATATCAGCATATCGATATTTTATAGTCAATATTTATCGTTACATTTGAAAAATATGGATATGTTTGCCCATTTTCCCATCCCTAGTATCTGTTAGAAGTGTCACCTTTAGCATCATGGTACACATTTAATGTGCATATAAAAAACGTTTAATTCCCTTGCAAACTGATCCTTAAAGACTCTCATGTAAGATACATAATCCAAGATCTACCTTTTGGATACCTCTTTATTTGTGTTAGGAAAGTCGACTTTTATTCGACTTAACAATTGTTTTTAAGAAAATAAAACATTTTCTTAAGTAGTTTAAGTTACTTATTGAAATGTATATTTATTATAAATACGTTATTATTCGAATTATTATTATTTGTTGTTGTGTTCGATTTTCTTTTTAAATGCAGTGTTAAAAATATTAATATGAACAGTACCTTTTAATAGTACCTTAGCTAATCGTAGGTGTTCTCGTATATCTACTGGACTTAAGAGTCGTGGATATACTAGCACACCTCTGCCTACTCTCTCGAGGATAATAGGCGTGA
Source organism: Lasaia peninsularis (assembly GCA_018236625.1). Classification (NCBI taxonomy): domain Eukaryota; kingdom Metazoa; phylum Arthropoda; class Insecta; order Lepidoptera; family Riodinidae; genus Lasaia; species Lasaia peninsularis. The sequence continues at coordinate 9,906 of DVZL01007311.1, forward strand.
GGGTACTTCTTTGAACATTTCTTAAGTTCCACTCAGAATTAAGATGTACCCAAATTTATGGTTCCACTTTAGTGTATGTTTTATATAAGTTCTATCTTTAAAATCTACGACTAAACAAGAAAAAAACATGTTATGAGTTTCAAAGTAAATACAATAGTTATAAAAAACATGTTATATAAGATTTTTCTGATTAAACAATTTCAGGTGCACTTTTTCGGGAAAAAAGGCACAAATGACTTAAAGTTTGACGGCTTTAGACAGTTTATGGAGAACTTACAGACAGAAGTCTTGGAGCTGGAATTTCATGAATTTGCCAAGGGTGAGATTGATATTTACTTAATTTATTAAGTGATTTATAAATTTCCCAAAACTATTGTAAAACTAAAATGTTACACACGTTAACATAATTTGGAAATAACAATATTTCATTTGTAGTTCTAAAAGTGTGAAGAAAGTGTATGCGCCGATGGTTCGGTCATTTAGAAAGAATGTAGGTACTCGGAGAGATCTAAGTTGACATTCCACGACCAAATAAGCCTTCGAAACCTGTGTGTTTGTATGATGAGAATAATGAATATGTAGGAATCTAGGCAAGTATGTAATCGCGACTTGTGGCAATCGATACTCTCTGCCTACTCCGCGAGAAACCTAGCGTGAAGATATGTAAGTATCGATGTCAATCATCTGCAAAGTTACTTTTTGTGGGTTGGTATGCAAATTTAGATGTTATTAAAAATTATAAACCTTACTAGATATTGCCTAATTTTTTTATGATATTGAAAGGCAAACAAACAGACGTAAACAACAAAAACACCAAAGGTGGAAATAGTGCGTTGCCAACCTAAGGCTGGGATGGTAAGCCTCTTGCGTGATAAAGTTTACCGGCTACCCTACCCTCCAAACCAGAACA
>DVZL01007312.1:0-10815 GCA_018236625.1 Lasaia peninsularis
GTGTTATATTTTTTTTTCAGTTATATAATTACTTGAAGTATTGTTTAAAAAAATAAAAAAACACATGCATATTCCTTATTGGTACACAAAGGTGATCTTATCGCTAAGAAGCGACCTCTGCCAGAAAATTCTTGAAAAATAGAAACATATAACAGATTTTAAGAAAGAAACAGACAAGCATGGCATTAAGCCAACGCAAATATTTTTTATACAATTATGTCGTCCATGGTGTTATATATGCCTATCCGGATAGTAGGTAGCTAATATTGAGTGGTACATTAAGCCCAGCACGCAGACAGTAACGTGCCATAACATTTACGGTGTCTACGAGCCACGTTTGTCTGTTACCATCAGGAGAGTCTAGTGCTTGTTCAGAGCATTATTGCTGAAATATGATTTTAGTTCTATATTGTATTAGTAATGAAGCATTCGTCTCCGATGAAAAATACCAAAGAAAAAGCCGACTGAAATCTGACCGCTGATATCCATGTTGAATGACAATTTTTGACCAATAATACTACTAGTGAATTTAGAACTTCTAAATACCTAACGATTTTAGTATTAATGTTTTTTTTACTATTTTTATTATTTTGTTAAAATTTAATTTATCAAATAATTACTTTTTTTAATAAATATATTGAATAAATATATTTTTGAATAATACATTTTCGTGTGTTCTGTCTGTAAGTTGTAGGATAAAATAACTCTTTATTGTGCACAAAAAGATACAAAACAGATAAACACACAAAATAAAACTTAAAGACTAAATGATACACAAAAGCGGTCTTAGCGATCACTGACACAAATTGTCATAGCTAAACTAAAACAGTCCTCCGAGTTCGAGTTTTTTTGCTTGCCCCATATTGGTTGCCTTATTCATGTATTATAAGTCCCAATAAATTAAATATAAAAGTAAATAGTGAAATTTTGGTAATTTTTCATAAAGTTATGACTTTTTTGTAATGAGTTTTATTCCAAAAGTGAAACTTTATATCATTAAGTAATGTAGTAAGTTTGATAAATAAGTAATATAATTTGTAACAAGTAACTTCAGGCTTATTTCTTTAAGCTCATCAAATAACTTATTACTTGCAAGCTTATCAAATAACTTTGACACAAACTCTAGGTGAATTACTTACGTCTCTTCCTCAAGAATAGAGTTCCACAGGTGAATGAATGGATGGCACAAATCAGGTCAGCAGAAATCGATTTCGATTTTAAAACTTTAACGTTATTCGGTTCGTGACTGGAAATATAATGGGTGAAGGCGGCAAGTGCCATTTCTCAAACATACTGTATGTTCTTTGAAATTTTTATCCCTTTGTAAGGAGAGAATATGAATTTGATATCTTCTAATGGTGTCGTCACAAAGATGTATTGGAAGATTTATAATTTAATATTATCTTTTGAAATTTGAGGTTTTTATTATATACTAGATGTGCCCACGATTAAATACGCGTTTTTATGTGATTGTTTTATTTTACACATTTCTATTAAATACAAAATTTTAAAATAAAAAAAGCTTAAGACATTCCTTACCAAATTGGCTGTCTGCCAGTGAAAGTCCCGTCAAAATTGGTCCACATATTTTTTTATGGGATAAGATAGCGTACAAGTACGCAGTTTACTTGTTGTCTCCTGATGATAAGAGACAATTGCGGCCTATAGACACTAGTAGGTGCGTCACTGACCTGTGGCCGGGGTGTTGGACCTGATGTGTAATTCTACCGGCTACCTTACCCCACGAACCAGAATACGACAATGTCGTTATGGTGGCAGGAATAGGTAGGTTAATGGATCCCTACCCGGGCGAGTAGCTGCTCAGCTCTCTACAACCAGTGGTCTTGTTGGAAATTATCCAGATAACCTTTGCCCGCCTTTTACGGGCTGCTTGGTAGGAAGGCAGTGATTCATTCTACACAGAAGACGCGGACCAACACAGAGAAAACATGATTTCGACTTATCTCGTATAGTTTAGCCAGCGTTTCGAAAGTAAGTGCGTAAGACAAAATAACCACTTTTTTTAATTTTTTTTTACTTGAAATAATGGCTTATTTACGAAGCAATTTGAAGCAATACAGCATTAATACTTATCAAATTAAGTATATTAAATGCATTGTACATCTGATATAGATTAATATGGTTCTTACATAAATACACTTTAATTAGTATATTCGAAGATATTACAGATTTAAAATGCAGGGAATAGTCAATGAATGACATGGGCTATATTTTTCACCCGAGCGTAGCCGGGGCGGATCGCTAGTGAGACGACGAGAGAAAATATCGAGAAAACTTGCGGACAACTTTTTTTCTTTCATTTTGACAATATGGCGTTTGTCGTTGATGTGAATTTTGATTATTTTCATAATAAATAAATCGTCAAGTGCTAGTCGGACTCTTCATCGAAGCGTTCCGTATATAAAACAGCAAAAAAATCATTTTGTTGTATGGGTGCTCCCATAAACCGTATATATATATTTATTTTATACTTTTTTAGTACCTATTTATTGTTATAGTGACAACAGAAATACATGATCAGTGAAAATTTCAACTCTTAGACTATAACCATCCGTAATAATATTATAAATGCAAAAGTATCTCTGTCTGTCTGTCTGTTACGCTTTCACGCATAAACTACTGAATCGATTTTAATGACATTAAATACAGAGATAGAGTTGACCTTGAGGAAGGACGTAGGCTACTTTTTAACCGTCTACATTAAAAAGAGGGTATGTTTTTACGCTATATGCATTAGAAGTCGGAAAAATGTCTGCACTTTGAAAGTGGTCTGAGTAATTAAAAAATTTACGCGGGCGAAGCCGCGAGCGGAAATCTAGTTACCTATAAAAACGGCATAAATCACGTTTATTATATAGGAGTACTCTTTATAATATATTTATTTTACAGACACAGACAGACAGTGGAGTCTTAGTAGTAGGTTTCCGTTATTACCCTTTGAGTATGGTACCCTAAAAATACATATATATTTTTTCTTTTACTATTGCACCTGTTTAATTTTAATTATAATATTTAAACACAAACGAATAATATTCACACCATAAACAAAGAAATAGAAGTAAAGAAACAAAAATACCTGTACGTAAAGAGAAATCCCATCCTTTGGATAAAAAAACACTGAAGCAAATGCTTTCTTTACGGCTTATCGTCAGGATACATCTCTTTATGGATGACAGCTATCTATGCATTTAATCCAGTTTTTATCTTAAGAAAGAAAAAAGGTTTGCGTCTTTGTTCGTGACCCTTGACAAAGGGAGGACCTTTTCGCTCATTTATTAAATGAAATTCACCTGAACAATCGCCAAACTTGCATCGATTTACTAAAATTAAATAGAATATATCTCTTATTCTTGCTAATTTTACGTTTAATATTGGCTTTATCGTCACGCGCAGTCGATGTCTGACTTCGAAGAACGAGGTCCCAGGTTCGATTTTTAGAATTGAGCATGAGTTTTTACTGAAACATAACGTTACTTGGGATTTTATTCGTACCTGATATGTTTTCTCACTGTAACTGCAATATATGGCGGGGTTCGAACCTGGTCTATCGAAATGAAAGTCTGAAGCGCGTACTACTAGGACAGGGGAATCTTTAACATTACAATATACATAAAAGAAAGTTGTGTTAGTTAACTCAAGAACTGCTGAAATGATTTGATTAAAAACTGGTGGGGAGGTAACACAGAATCAGACGGACATAGGATACTTTTTATCCCGTTCTATCCTGTTCGGTTCTCATGAAATTTTGTGAGCATATCGGGTAGATCAAAGAATCTGTCAACATCTATTTTCATACCCCTAACTGCGGGCCGTACGAAATTCACCGGGACGGCCGGTTCTTAATAAAAACGTTTATTTAATTTATGAAATATAAATACAAAGAGGAACAATGAATAAATTAACACTCATAACTTAATCATAACCTTAAAAGTTATAACCCTAAAACTTCACGATGGCTCGTAAATATTTGCCGACGGCTGAAATTATTTAAGCGGGTTAGCTGAAACAATTTCGCCAGCCTACGCCTGTATACATATGAATGATCCATTTGGTATATCTTAGTGACTCAAGCCAGGGGAAATAAACGCTGCCTCGCTATTGAAACAATTAATTAAGCACAAACATTCAGTCAGCAATATCAACAGTATAGAAAAACAAGTATAACAAATATTAATATTTGCATTATTCATTTGAACTAACTTTCCGCCCGCAGTCACCGGTGAATTATTTTAATACCATAGATAACATTCAAAGAGTAGAATTTTTGCCGACTTATTTTTTATTTATTTATTGACACTATCTTAATATACAATTTGAACCTGAAAATAAAGGGTGCAACATAAACTCTTGCAAATTTTTCCACACAGCACTTATAATACTTATTGCGTAAAACCCTCTTTTTGTATAAGCCCTCTCATGTATAAGCTATGTTAATGTAAAATTTAATCCAAATCCGTTCAGAAGTTTTAGTAGTAGCAGTAGTGAAAGTGTAACGAACATCTATAATCTGTCTATACTTACAAATTTTCGCGACCCGCGTCAATCAGAGAACAATTAATTGAAAAGAATATCACGGTATGATCACTTCTAACAGCGCTTTTCATTATTTTTGATTTCGTGACCCCATTACAAGTTGAAATATTCTGGAGATTACCCTGGTACCTATCATAGAAAGACAAAGATATAATTTTTTAAAAGCTTGCTTTTTTCTTTCAGTCAGAGACCCTCATAGAGTTCACGCACAAATTGAAAACCATTGATTTAAAGTAAATATTAAAAAAAAATAAACAAATAATGTTGTCATGTTTATTAAAATAGTTATGTCATAATCACTGTCTATTCCTATGTTTGCTTAAATCTTTAAAACTACACAAAGGATTTCGATGAGGTTTTCTTCTTTGAAAAAATTGTATCGTTTATTACCTAGATAGAAGTAAAATTGTCTTTCGTCTATTATTATCTATACATATAAAAGTGAATTACGTATGTGAATTGAGATTTAAATAATAGGTCTAAGCCATTAAAAACGGCCAACAGAATAAACACATTTTTATATTTCTTTTTAGAATTTTTGTCTGCCTGTCTTTCTTTGGTAGTCAATGCGTTTGTTTTTTTTGTAAGCTCTGAGGAATTGCTCTAAGGTTCAAGAATTATATCTTCAATTCTCGATCTACATTAACATACTATTTTTGTGCTGGATGTAGTCGAAAAATTGTAGTACATAGTAGTTTAGCATACTAGCTGGAAAAACCTTTCTAACCTGACCTGACCTTCGTTAAAATCTTTAAATTGCAGGTGCAACTAGTAACAATCCCTACTAATACTATAAAAGTGAAACTAAGTGTTTTTGACAATAAATATTATAAGTCGTAAATAATTCTCAACTTTGAAAGTTATCTGTGTCATTAAAATAATTCACGTGGGTGGAAAGTTAGTAAAATATAAATATTGTTATTCTGTTCGTCTTACTCTGTGGTTCCGTAAAGATGTGGCTGAAAGACGTTGTCAATTAAGGGCGGGTTGTAACAAACGCGTATATAAGTTACCACGTCTCGCGTTTACGTGGGAACGCGAATCAACGCACCTGCGGTTGACAGCTCAATTAGTTTAAGGAGTGCGCCAACTTTGGTATTTGCGTAAACAATGCTTCCTATTTTATTTATTTAATACTTTGTTGTACACACATCTTTTATATACAAAGAAAAAAACTATAACGACAAACAAAAATGCACTAAAGGTGAGATTATACATGCCGAGATTTCTTCCAGCCAACACAAAATTTTATGATTCTGTTATTGGTTAGCGAAGGCATCGTGTACAGTAAAAAATATTAGACATAATATATACATTTATACACATACAAATACATATACATATAAACACATATATGTATAATAATAATAATTAAAAAATAGAAAATTGATAAGAGATTAAAACATATTTACATAGTTAAAGAATATATTACTTTCGATATCGAAATGTATTATTCCTTCAACTTCTTTTTAAAAAGAGGCAGAGAGGACTATTGCGGACCTCAAGAGGAAGAGCATTCCATAATCCAACCGAGAGGAAGATAAAAGATCTGGAATCACAATGGGAATGAGGAACAGGGAATCGGAGTATCAAGCTACGGTTAGAGCGGCAAGGGGACCCAGCAGAGTGTAAAAAAGTGAACCATTCTCGCAGATAAGAAAGTGCATATGGATTAACAAATATTTTAGAATAGGGAAAGGATATGAACATTCATGCGAAGATGATTAGTTAGCCACTTACGTTGAACTCTATAATTAGATACATTATCATACTTCCGAAGACCAAAGATGAAGCGAATACATGAATTTTGCAATTTCTCAAGCTATAAAAGAGTTTCTGTGAAGTCAAAAAAACGTACATCGCCGCAGTCTAGACCCGGTAGAATAAGACACTATGCAATAGAGATTTCAATTTTAAACGTAACAAAAAATGTTAAAGCATGTAAACTATAAAAAGTGAAATATGTATTTTTTACTTAAATTATGAATATTATTTTCCTGAGAAAGGTCAGAATCAAAAATATCTTTTAAAAACTCCTCACTGTTTTGAGTTCCAAATTTATCGCACAAACAGCCTCAGCTACGGCTATCTAATCTAGGGGATTTGACTAGGACACCAGTTTTTACGCAAAGCGACTGCCATCTGGCCTCTGCAACTCAGAAGGGAAACTAGGCCCAATCCTAGATTAGGTCGGATTCACAAAAAATAATCCTACTATACATAACTTATAAAACTAATTGGTACGTGACGGGGTTCGAATCTAGATTATGTTAACAAAAGTCCTACTAGGCCACCGAGGGTCATAAAATCATTTAGAAACTCAAAGTCCATATTGTTTTCTGTTCCAAATTTATCCGAAATATAATCTGCAAAGGAGCATTATGTATGCTGTGGTCGTGATTTGGCACGATCGCTCCAGAACTCAGTTGTTTAGATGCCAGACAAATAGAGACGTCAGCCGCAGCTTGTTGTTGACGAGCTAAAATTGCATTGATTTTCCTAACTCGACACAGTTGTCTTATATTCAAGACTCCCACTGATTGAAAGTAAACGTCTAGTTTTATATATAGTTGCTATGTTGTTAATAAATAAACTTGTTCGATTGTGATATTAGAAAATAAACCAGCCAAGTGCGAGTAGGACTCGCACTGGATAGGTTCCGTAACATTATAATTGAATTATAAAAACGTCATATTAATTGTTTTATATATTGTCAACAGGAATACGTAAACCGTAAAAATTTCAACTATCTAGCTATTATGGTTAATGAGATACAGCCTAGTGTCAGACAGACAGTGGAGTCTCACTAATAGGATTCCGACGTTACCCTTTTACTACGGAACCTTATAATCTAATCAGGCGCATAAATTTAAGGTTTGCGCTCTTAATAACGATTTGTCTGCAATATTGAACATCTATCTCATTCTAATAAGGCCGGTTATCTCACTTTATCCAGGTTAATTTATTTTCACCTTATCAATTCCGCAAAGTGGTACAAAGGGAGGCACTTCAGTTTAGAAAAAGGACAGAAAATTCCAAGATCATTTTTGAATCGCCTTGACCATTTTTTTCTATAAATCGTCAATGTTCAGATTTTATTGTCATATAGTTTCTAGTGATACCTCGGTGATCGAGCGTGGTCGGTGTCAGATAATGATTCACGAAGTCCCGGGTTTTGTTTCCGGACACGACAACTTGTTCTATTTGATTTTTCAGTCCACCTGTGATTTCAAGGCTAAATACCGACGGCTAATCATAAGTATTGTACCTCTTCTTACATCTGCGTGCCGATGTATATATTTTTAATAAAACACTTTAAGTCATTTTTCATTTATTTCGTTTGTACATAAGATAATTCATAATTAATCTCTTATTGATCTCTTAAATATGACCGTCTGGATGGTTAAGGGACTAGCGTACACGACTAACCCCATCGACTAACCGCAAGGCTCGGGTTTGACTCTCGACGGGGACAGAATGTGTGACGAATCTAGATGTTTGTATTTACGAGTCTCGATATTTATTAAATCTATTCTTGTATCTATTTAAGTATTTCTATGTATTATTATCATTGCCTAACACCCATAACACAAGCATATAATTTGCTTACTTTGTGGTTAGCATTTGTGTAAATTGTCCAGTAATTTTTATTACTCGTATTAGGTATTGTTACTACCACTATTACCTGATTTGTATTGTTCATATTATAGCCTGGTGACATATGGACAGACAGACATACAAATAGACGGAGAAGGAAATGGGTATTACTGAGACTCTGCTTTCTGTCTCTTTTTTTTTACTCTTTGATTACGGTACCCTAAAAGAGTACAATAATAAAATTAAACGAAGTTCTATAGATGATATTAAGTTTACGCCTGCGGCACAATGAAACGAAACTGAGATAAAATAATAAATTCACCATTTTACGAATCAGGTTTTCGCCCTCTACTTCGTTTTAAAATGAAATCCGTGTAAATATTGAATGACGTTCATGTCCTTATCAACTTTAATAATAATAAAACAAATAAAAGTAGCAATGTCATTTTTATAGGATGAGATAGCAAACAAGCACACGACCTGATGGTAAGAGAGAACGGTGGCCTAAAGGGCGGCAGGAATAACTGAGTGAATTGCTGCGCAGTATTCTACCACCAGCGTTCAGGTTGGAGGTGATTTAGTTAACCTATGCTCGTCACTTTCAAGCTCTCGAGTAAAGAGGCAGATGATATTTTTTTAAGAATATATCATAGCGTCCTGTTTCCCGCCGGGGCAATAAAATAACAAGATAATTAAAAGCTAACCAAGCTAACCATTAACTTTAAAAAAATAGTTATGTTTTAAAACACGTTTTAAATTAATAACTTCATATATTATTTATTTTAAATGTATTAAAATATACAATAAGCATTCCGATAATATATCAAGCGACTACTCGTTGCCATTAACGCGATCTAAATTTCGATAGCGACATCTATATGAGTTCGGGTTAGGTTGCTCGTTGCGCTATCAATTGTCTAGCTATTACGGATGGCTATACCTGAATTACAGCCTGGTGATAGACATACATACAGACAACGAAGTCATAGTACTAAGTTTACGTTTTTACTCTATGGGTACAAAACTCTAGAAATCCCAACTTAAAATAAAAAACTGAAACAATTTTTTTCCTTAGCACATAATTTAATTATTTCATTAATCCTTTATTTACAGTATGTAATCGAACATTTAAATATATAATAACTATGATATAATATATAATATATAATGACCTGGCGAACTTCGTAACGCCTAACAGCCAATGAATGTCGTGTCACCTTCTAGCTGAACTAATTTGGGCTTTTATGAACATAATACAATGATACAAAATATATATTAATATGGATAGATAAGTTGTGATGAGCAGGAAAGAAAAGTTTTACTCAATTTTCATGTGATACTCGTACAGTAAATTATAGTTTTACCTAATTTCCTTAATTGAACTTTATCCGGAATATCAAAGGTAAAAAATTAAAGACTTGAGCTGCATCAGGTCGTGCAAATACCAAAGTTCAAATTCAGAAGCAAACTGCATTTCAAAGACAAATAACTGTCTTGGAATATCTGTAGTAAGATTTATAAGTACGAGTGTCTACAACAAGTTTTGGAACTAATAGGGCTTGTTCAGGTAAAATCTTTCTTAATTATATTTACTTACAACTTTTAAGTATAGTTTCTTAAGATTTATACTTCAAATAAAATAGAAATATTTTACTATATTTCCAATCATATGTTACCTATACAAATATTTTATTTTAAACTAGCAATTTCCGCATAAAATTCTAAAATAAAAGTAGCCTAAGTAATTTCTTATTACATCAGCTGTCAAAATCGGTCCAGATGCTTCAAAAACTAGCGGGTACAAATAGACAGACAAACAGATTAAATAAATACCGTCACACCCATATCACGGAAGGATTTGTTAACGAATAAAGATATTTTGATTTGATTGATTTGATGATGCAGAGGTAACAGGTAGGAATAGTTTCTAAGAGAAAACGAAATTTTGCTTTAATATATAACCTAACCCACATCTATGGTTGATTCATTCCTACCTTAAGTCTAAGCTACTAGCAAAGCTACGGAATACGGAATCTTTAATTCATTATTTGATTTAGTGTCACATTTTTATTTACCATATTCCTTCATCTTAACCGATTTTTATAAAATTTTATATGATTCAGTGGGTCTCAAAATCGGCGAATGGCTTTTATTTTTTATACCCATAAGATATTTTTTTTAATGTGGCACTAAAAATAAATACAACCCTAAATTTCCAATCTTCTATCACCAAACTTTTTAATTGTATTTTAACAACTTTATAATTTTCATCTCGCTCAATAATAACTGATCGATCAATTATATAAAGCTATGGATCTCAAAGTTGTGTGAGCTACGTTCCATCTAATGCAAATTCTCAAACTCGAGACTTACCACTAGGAAATTTACTTTTTCAAATAACATGGATCCTGTACTGATCCGGGCTCACTCAATATTCTCTCGTGACCCACTACTGAGTCTTGGCCCATATTTTTGAAAACCCTGCTAGAAAGAACGTGTATGGCAAAACAAAAATATTGAACATAATAAAAAAGCCAAATAGTAAAATAGTAATATAATATAACATAATAATAATAAATAATAGTTTAAAAAAACTACAAAACACGCTTTTATTGCTTGTACAACTAAAAACTAGAAAATAATTCTAAGTTATGAAGAGTTCAT
>DVZL01007313.1:0-10815 GCA_018236625.1 Lasaia peninsularis
ACACAAAAATAATTTTTCAATTCGAACCAGTAGTTCCAGAGATTAGCGCGTTCAAACAAACAAACAAACAAACAAACCACCGAGGCTTGGAGGCCGAAATGATGATGTATCTAACAAGTATGTCTGGTATGTCTGACATATTAACCAATATTAGAAAAAAATTGTGTCAAAACTTTCTCAATAGTTAGAATGTTCGAATTTGACAAGGACAAATCTTATATAAAATTCATAATATTTTTTGCATTGCATATTATCGTCTCAAGGTCACAAGACATTTGTTAATATTTTTTTCTATATTTTACCCGACTGCAATCAATGGTTATGTTTTTGTGGCTATTTTGTGGTAGGTATGTATGTATGCAAAATCATCTCAAAATGTTCAATCCCTATTATGATATTATAAATGCGAAAGTAACTATCTGCATCACGCTTTCTCGCTTAAACCACTGAACCGATTTTGATTAAACTTAGTATAGAGATAGAGTTCACCTTGAGAAAAAACGTAAGCTAGCCGCGATCGAAAAGTTAGTATATGATAATCATTTAACATATATACTAACTTTCCGCTTACGGCTTCGCCCGCGTAAATTATTATAATAACAGATAACTTCAAAGGGCAGATATTTTTTCGACTTGTAATACTTATTACGTAAAAACATATTACCCTCTTTTCAATGTAGTCGGTTAAAAAGTAGCTTACGTTCTTTCTCAAGGTGAACTCTATCTCTGTACTAAGTTTAATCAAAATCGGATCAGTGGTTTAGGCGAGAAAGCGTGAAGCAGAAACTTACTTTCGCATTTATTATATCATAAAAGGGATTGAACATTTTGAGATGATTTTGCATACATACATACTACCAAAATACAAGCAAAAAACATAACCATTTATTATTACAGTCGGGTAAGTCGGGACATATGAAACATAGAAAATATTCATTTATTTAGACATACAAATTTAACGTCGCGTCGCTTGTTTTCAGTTTTACTGCATTCAAGTAAACCCAATTTCACTTCGATTCGATAAATATCTTAATATGATTCGATAAATATCTTAATAAGTTCTTTCCAACATGATATTGGGAGCATAGGTATATTAGCTTTAACATAGTAACACTTCAAAACTGTTTTCAGTTCCTTTCATCTATATTTAAATATATATATATTTAAAAAAGAAGAACGGATATACAAATAATTTATTTCAATGAAATTATTTTAATTTATTTAATATATTCGAAGTCAAGTAAATAGACATGATCAAGTATATTATACATGTCAAAAACCACTCGATCGATTTTGATAAAATACAATTATAACAAGCACTACTTAAGATAGGATTCAATAATAATAAATCTTACTGGACAAATTACACAAATTGATCTAACCCCAAAGTTAGCAAATTAAATGCTTGTGTTATGGGTACAGACAACGATACTAATACATAGAAATACTTAAATATACCTATACCAGAATAAATTTTACTAAAAACCCAGACCCGGAAATACAAATTGGTTGTTGATTGGTAGCGTTAGGTGTGTAAGCAAACCCCTTGACCAACGAGGCAGTCAATTTAAGAATAAACACAATAAAATTAAAATCGTTTTGTTGTTTATTTAGAATATTTCGTAACCCAGACACTGGCAGTAGTTATTAGTAGAGAAAAACCGGAGTAATATGGGCCAAGTAGATGTAACTCTTTTTATTACTAGCTGAACCCGCGACTACGTACGCATTTGAATTTAACTAAATAAAAGTAGCCTAAGCTACTCCTCATTACTTCCTAGCCGTTCCTTATTACATAAGTTGTTTGCCAGTGAATGTCACGACAAAATCGATCCAGCCGTTTCAAAGATTGGCGGGTACAAACAGACAGACAAAAATTCTAAAAAATACATTTTTGGTCGGTATATAGTAGGTACCTCGTAAACATACATATTATGCATTACTTAAATTTTATTTATTTGTGTAGGAATATAATAATTTAAAGCTGTGGACTTTCCCAGTGACGTATTCAAGTCTTAAAAGCTTCAAAATATTGTGATACAAGCTATTACAAAAGCGGACGACGCGACGTGCGCGTTGTAAACATCAAACCATTCAATGATTCAACAGTCTCTCGCAGAGCCAATAACAAAGCGCCCGCCGCCACTCTGTGCTCTATCTCGAAACGCGAAATGATAACAGAGATCTAAAGATAACAGATATATAAATATAAGAATCATTCTAAATTCAAATCAGTGATATTTTTAAGGTTTCAGTGATTAAGGTCAAATCAGAACGATGCCTGCGGAATCAGAATGCCGGACCAAAATAGTGAAACGGGAAATAACCTCGGAAAGTAAGTGCTTTTCTCGTTCCTTATAAATGAATATGCGGCTGTGTCGTTCAGAAACAGTTTTGTTTTTTTACACGTCACCATTGATCTACTTAAAGTCTGCAATTTATTAATGTCGTTTAGAAATAAACAAATTAACAAAATGAGTATAAACAATTTATTTAATAGGTTATTTGAATTATAAAATACTTGAATTATATTTTATTAGAAGTAAATAGATTAATAAAAGGGCTCGATTGAGTATAAAAAAGTAATCATTTAATAAGTTATTTAAGTCATAAAATATTTAAATTATATTTTATGAGAAGTACCTGAACAAATTAATAAAAGCGCTCGTATGAGTATTTAAACAAATCATTTAATAAATTATTTGAGTCATACGATACTTAAATTATATTTTATTGGAAATAAAAAAAATAATAGAATCGCTCGAATGAGTATAAACAAATAATTTAATAAGTTATTTGAATCATAAAATACTTAAATTATATTTTATTATAAGTAAACAAATTAATAAAAGCGAATACTAACTGTCTGTCTGTTACGCTTTAATAGCTTTCTGCACGCGGGTTCGCCCGCGTTAATTATTTTAACATACATATATCTTTCAAAGGGCAGAAATTTTCCGATTTATGATACTTATTGCGTAAAAACATAATATCCTCGTTTTAATCTAGTCGGTTGAAATGAAGCCTATGTTCTTTCTCAAAGTCAACTCTATCTCTACCAAAATTTATCAAAATCGGTTCAGTGGTTTAAGCGTGAAAGCGCAACAGACAGACAGAGTTATTTTCGCATTTATAATTTTTGTTGATATCTTCAATAATTCTTATTTGTTAAATAATAATAAACTTGCATTAACAAATAATGTGATAGTATGAGTGGAACGCTTATGCAGGTACGATTTATCCGCGTTATAAAAATCTGCAATACCTGTTTTCCTTACAGGTTTTATGAGAAATTTCTCAAAGTGATAAGCATATATGAAATTGGTAACTGATATATATATTTATTAATGTTTTTATTGAGTTCTATGAAATAAAAAAGACCCGGCGAACTTCTACCGCCTAAGAGACAATGAATGTCGTATTACCTTTTAGCTAACATAATTTAGGCATTGATGAACGTAATACAATACTACAAATTAATATTAATATAGATATATATACATGTAAAAGTATTTTATTATGATACATACAAGAAGAGACTAAAAATTTATAAAATACAAAAATGTTAATAATTTGTCATTAGTTATTTCAGAGATAAGTAGATTATTAATGAGCATATTTTGTGCATGGCATTAACTTAATTAAATAATACCAAAGGTCAATTTATTTCTTTTAATCGAAGTATCTTTTGTATTTGTATATTTATAATTTACTATAAAATATATTTACTCGAGTTCAATTCCCGAATCAGGCAACTTTTCTTAAATGTTTTTCAGATTATTCTGAGTAAGCATTTTATTGCCCTAGATTGAAATAATAGACTCGCCACCTATAATCATGGGCCCTAGTACCTTGGCTAATCGTGGGTGTTTTAGTATGTCTACTGGACTTACGAATCGTGGATATACTAGCACACCTCTGTCTACTGCATAATTTCACTATTGCCCATCATACGGGAGAAGCCGCGTGCGGAAAGCTAGTTGTATTATAATATGTAGGAGTCGTATACTTAATATTTAAATTAGTTGCGCTTAAGTTGAAGGGAACATTATGAAATATATTTGGAGGGCCAATGCCAACTAGAATTAACTATGCAAGTAAATAACTATTTCGAAATCGATCTATGAAATATAATTGAAACTCTTAATAGTATTGAAGTGTAGAGATGTGATGACCCCATCGCCTGCTATTTTATAAGAACATCAAAGCGAACCATCAGACCTAATGGAAAGAGTTGATCGTTGTCTATACACCGAAATTAATCAATCAATCAACTTATAGCTGTCCACTGCTGGATATAAGGCTCCCCTAGAGCGCGCCACGTTGCTCGGTCCTCAGCTTTCCTCATCCAGTGACTATCAGCGACCAGCGGGTCGGAGGTCTTCCTACACAAATATGCTTATTAATCCATTAGTCTGACTGTTAAACACATCGAGCACGAAGGAAACCTTCAAGCTCGAGTCCAACTCGCACTTGTCCATTTGTAAAAAAAGCAAATGATCATGATTGGGAGCAACCTTCATATTTTTTTTGTTTTTAGTATTTGCTGTCAACATAATTACATCATGCGTAGTGGTGAATAGAGAGCCAAACTAACAGCGAAGTCTTAGTAATAGGGTCCCGTTTTTTTTAAATACGGAATTCTAAAAAATAGTCTACATGATAAAAATAAAAGAGTCGGGAGTCCTGGTGGTTTAATGGTAAACGCTTCGGACTTTTCTATAGTAGCGGTTGAAACTACTTCGTGTATCAATGAGATTTTCTAAGTACAATTTTTTAGGACTTTTATGGTGAAAGAAAACATCGTGAGGAAGCTACGATTCGTATATTGGAATTCGACCTAGTCTATTATATTGAAAATTGAAATTGAAAAAATTATATTACAAATTTCAAAGTACCTTCACGCCCATTATCCCCGAAGATGTAGTCAGAGGTGTGCCAGTATCTATATCCACGACTCATAAGTCCAGTAGACATACTAGAACACACCCACGATTAGACAAGGTATTAGGGCCTTGATGTGATAGGTGGTAAGCCTATCGCCACTTCAGGCACATTCCAAATTCCAATCCCGGGCAATGTAATGCTTACTCAGACTAATCTGAAAAATATTTAAGAAAAGTTGCCCTACCTGGGAATTGAACCCGGGACCCTACGTCTTAACAGGCGACACCTGTACCGTTACACCACAGAGGCGTAATGGTACAGGCAATTTCAACTTTCTTGATATCGCGGTTCACGAGACAGCCTGGTAGCAGACAGACGGACAACGCAGTTTTAGTAATAGGGTCCGGTTCTTACCCTTTGCGTAGGTACGGAACCCTCAAAATCGACATCAACTCATTGTTATATGTCAAAATTGAACAAAATTACAAATGAGATTTTGATGAAACTGTTTATATTTCACTCAGTCACACTCAGTTAAAAGTTCTGAAGAAAAAAAACATCTAAACAAATACATAAAATTGAAGTGTCTGTATGTAATATTAAAATAACCGCTTTTTACTAAATGCATATGGATATTTACAAGGTAGTGCATATACCAAAAGAACATTTTTTAGAATTATTGTCTGTTTGTTTGTCTGTCTGTCTGTCTGTTTGTACCCGCAAATCTCTGAAAAGCAGACAGCTAATATCTGAGGCTACTATTATTTTAGAATCTTATTTTAGAAATGTAAAAATTAAAATTAAATAAAAACACGGACGAGGTTGTGGTTACAGGTAGGTAGTAAAAAATACACTCAATTTGACAAACTCCTCCGTTTTTTGGATTGTTGAAAAAATTTTAGTTTTAATAATTTTATTACATATCGCCTCTGAGCTGCGGTCGAACGTCGGTGTCCGACTTAGATTCACCAGGTCCCGGGTTTGATTCCCGGGTAGGGAAGTTTGTTCTTTGAGTTTTTTCAGTTAATTTAAAAACATAACGTTGTCTGATATTGGATAGGTGCCCGATATGGCGACGGACTTGCCACCTGTCACATAAAGGGACCTAATTTTCAACTAATCAAGGGTGCACAAGTGTACCTCTGCTTACCGCTTTGGAAATATAGGCGTCATTATATTTCATTTTATCACAGCATTCAAAGTACAAAAGTATTCTTTGATTCACTTTAAACAATAATCATTACTCATACTTAACGATACAAGATTATTAGTTAATAATATTATTTGTATCCTTACATATTACTTAATAGTAATTTAATTACTGATAGTATAATGTACAGATTATACAATATGTAAAAGTTAACATTGGCTAATCATGGGTGCATTTGCACTTCTGCCTATCTGGGATAAGAGTGGGACGATATTTATTTTAAGACTAGCTGTGACACCTAAATCCGAAACGAAATACGCTCGACCACAGAGTCAAAAAGTGTCTTGCAGTAAATGCGTCTATCAAAAGAATTCCATAAAGGGCGATTATATGATAAAGCATCAAGAGCCTCTGGTAAGTCCAAGTTCGAACCTCGCCATGTACCAATGAGTTTTTCTAACTTATGTACATTTTTTAACTGCTCTTACGGTCAAGGAAAACATCGTGAAGAAAGCCGGATTCATTGAATTCGACGTAATCTAGGTTTGGGCCAAGTTTCCCTTCTGGGTTACAGAGGTCAGATGGCAGTCGTATTGCGTAAAAACTGGTGCCCTAGTCAAATCCCTAGATTAGGTAGCCGACCCCAATATCACATGATACAACATGGGATAAAGCTAAGACGAAGAAGATTGGCTAAAGCATTTACTTTTTTTAAGCATTTTTTTTATATTCTTTTTTTTATCTTTCAAATGTTGTTAAATTTTGGTGTTTTGGTTAGTTGCAATCAATATTTCTATTTCTATATAAATATTCAGAGGGTTTAGAATGTGCACTATCGTCTCGAGGCGATCGTGTAGTTTTGCACGATTTGAAATTTCAAACTCAAAAAATTGTTCTAGGTTTTTTACCACCAAGGTACCAACACGGAGAAATTAATTGTTGTCAATCTTTCATTTTTTCCACATGACAGAAACATCGCTTATACAGGTTATAACCTGAGATTAGTGGAAAAATACGCTATTTTAAATAAATATGTTTTGATCGCGCACATGAATAAGGCTTCTACAATTTAGCCATTATGTGTATTTTGGTAAAAAAACGACAATTTATTTTTACATAATATACTTACTTAACTTCCTCTCGTGATCATTTTTATAAATTCGATCACAAGTTTTTTATAATAATAGCAGCTGGATTTTATGATGGTAAGAAATACAACTTGTTTTTTTTAAGTTATTACCACAAAAAAGTGGGTGAATTTAAAAATAGACAACGAAATTTACTTCTTTATATCTATGAGATAACACACTATAATTATCGTAGACTAGCTGTGCCCGCGACTTCGTCGGTGATTTTATTTGTTTTATTTTATACATTTCTAAAATAAAATTTTAAAATAAAATTATCCTAAGCTTTTATTTATTTATTTATTTATTTATTTATTGTATGTAACGCGACTTTGAAGCTAAAGGTACTATTTGAATATTACACTCCTGACAATAATCTGTCCGTAATATTAAAAATCTATCTTATTTTCGGTTCTCCACAATACTATAGAAAGAAAGGTGCGCCCGTCTAGAAAGAGATAGCAAAATTACATATTGTGGACATATTGTTGTTAATAGCGCAATCTCCTGAAATTTAGCTTTGTGCTTAAACCTAATTGAAAAAAATATATAATGAAAAACCAATAAGACCAATGTAACAGCCGCGCGCGTCAGTCGCCCACGCCCATAATTATTAATGTACTTACTGTAATTTTTCTTATGCAAAAAGAATATTTGAAGTCCAACTTGTATTGTGATAACACTTAAAACAAACAACTCATCGATTTTACGTTTAAAAAAATAGACCAATTCTGTCGCCCTTGACATACTGTCTGCGTTGCCTTTATATGTATATTATGACATTTGACACTTGGCGTTCGTTTGTCCTTGGCTCACATAATCAATGATAAAAGTAGTTTCATTATTTGTTATCTGTGCAACGCAAATGTTCCAGAAAAAATGATTCTAGAAAAAAAAACTTATAACCAGCTTCAGATTTACAAGATGAAATAAAAAAAACCTGCGCATCAGACTTGCGCACGTAGGGTTCCGTACCATTATTCATAAAAAAGGCAAAAAATAGCGTTTGTGTACGGGAGCCTCTATAAATATTTTTTTTAGTATTCATTGTTTTAGCGGCAACAGAAATACATTATCTGTGAAAATTTCTTCTTTCTAGTACGGTAGCGGTAGTTTTACGGTGCATAAGATAGACAGATAGACAGAACAGCGATGTCTTAGTAATAGGGATGCATTTTTACCTTTTGGGTACAGGGCCGTAATAAATAGAGCTAATACATTATGTACAGAACTTCAGGCTTTAAGTATAAGCATATATTAAGCATAGAATCTAAACAATTAAATGCATAAGTTTGAATTGTGGATGGATGCACATATGGGCGGATGTGTGTAACGTAAATACGCCAAAACTACTGAGCAGATTTTGATGAAACTTGACCGTGTTATAGTTTACACACCAGAATAACATATAAGCTATAGAAATACTAACTTTTGCACGCGATTTTGTTTGATTATATTCCACGTGGATGGCGTCGCGGACAACAGATATATAGAACATTTGGCAACTATGACAAAATAAACAATGCTAATTCCAAAGTCGGGCGCTGGTTCATTGTCAACGACCTCCTTTAAGTGTCATACAAAATTTCTTATTAAAGACTTAAAGCTTGGTTCGCACAAGTGAAAGTTACATTATTATAATGCCATGATGACATTGTTGTGTCCCAGTTCGAAAGGCAGGGTAGCATACGTTCCGAGGTAGGTTATAAGCTTCTTTTCATCCCACTTACTTAAGGGGGTTCCGTGTGAGAGGAGAAAAAGCCAAAATCTGAACTTGGCTATAATTAAATTCAACAAGTTGCCCAAATCGGGCCTTGAACCTGGGACCTTGTGTTTCAAAGTCGGACACCGACTACGCTCGAGCACTAAGATTTAACATTGTTAAGATCATAAACTTAATAAACTTTGTGATTTCATTAATATCTTTCTTGTATTTGTAATCTAGTCAAATTCATATGAATAGATATTTGGTCATTTTGGCCTTTGTGGTTTAGTTTCATAATACAAAATACTAGCTGTGCCCCGCAGTTTCACATGCATTAAGAAAAGAACAATCGAAATTCTAAATTAAATAAGCTATTTTTAAAATTCTAGAATTTAACCGATCGTGATGGAATTAGGTTGGCGGGTGGCCTACGTTCCGAGGTAGGTTATAGGCTTCTTTTTAGCCTATTAACTTAAGACAGACAAAAATTCAAAAAACGTTGTGTATTTGGCGGTTATTTTAATATTTCATACAGATACTCCAATTTTATTTATTTGTATAGATATGAACAGACAGACATGTATTGAAGTGGGCAACATCTGCAGCAATTTGCTTTTTAAGTAATCGCAAGGAAAAAAATAGCTAATTTTTTGCAAAAACCACCTCAATGTTCATCAAAATATAGCTTTATAGGTATCATAAATAGTATTTATAGCGCTCTTAATTGCATAAATGCAAAAAGCTTAGATTTTTTGAGATACTGAGCGGTTTCACAAAAAATACACGTGCAAGTATTTATAAAGCGCTACATACTGGCTGTCCCGAAAAACGTTGTTTCACCGTGTACATTTTTGAAATTATACATATATTTTAATGCCGCATAACAAAATATATAAATATAAAAAAATAAAACTCTTTGGTGTAACGGTACGGCTGTCGCTTGTTAAGACCCTTATCCGCGTAAGGTCCCGGGTTCAATTCCCAGCTCGGGCCACTTTTCTTAAATGTTTTTCAGATTATTCTGAGTAAGCATTACATTGCCCGCAAATGAAATGTGCCCGAAGTGGCGATAGGCTTGCCACCTATTACATTATGGGCCGTAGTACCTTGGCTAATCTTAATATCTACTAGACTTATGAGTCGTGGAAATACTAGCACACCGCCAACCACTTCGGTCGGAATACATACAAAAGTTCTAAAAAAAGTGATATGTGATATTTTCGTTAATGCTTATTTCTTATAGAAACGTGAATGTGAAGAACAATTTGGTGTTCTAATTATCTTATTTTTTATAAAAAAATATTACACTTGAGTTATATTAACACTACCTACCATAAACTACTAAATATACAGAGTATCGTGTGCCAAATGACACAATCGTCTCGGAGATTTTAGTAGTAATCACTCTAAGTATCTATTAAATAAAACCACATCAAAATCCGTCGCGTGGTTTTAGAAATTTAAGCATACATAGGGATATACGGACAGAGAAAGCGACTTTGTTTTATACTATGTAGTGATGTAATAGAATTCTAATAATTGAATATTACTTTGTTAAATTATTAGAACTCTATTGTTATAGTGATTATACAATGATTAATTAGGTATAATATTATGATTAATTATATGATTCAGAAAACTATTAAACGATTAAGATGTATTCATCCGTACGTTCTATATAAACAAAGGAAATCGAACCGATGCAGGTAAAGAGCGTAACAACAATAGATTCAAGTTTAAGTCATGGTTATAAATACAGAGAAAAAATTTTATTCGGTATTATTAATTATTGCGTTATTTGATTCGACCATTAGTTAATAGCGTTAGTGTCAGTATTCTGGTTTGGAGGATAGGGTAGTCGGTAAACTTACTCACGCAAGAGGCTTACCATCCCAGCCTCAGGTTGGTAACGCACCATTTCCACCTTTGGTGTATATAGGCCATCC